>CM062196.1:19287500-19557500 GCA_031216445.1 Lateolabrax maculatus | reverse complement strand
TTCACATAACAGCTGAAACAACAATTGTTCTCCTGGGGCAAGACCATTGTGAACGTGTACTGTCTCAACAGCTTCAACAGTCTGTGTCACTGTCTCTCAATCACCCTCCAAACCTCTAGGGATGTTCAGATTGACATAAAAAAAATAAAAATAAAGATTTTTTTTTACGTTTCAGTGGCTTTACACTTGTGCTTGTCCTTTGTAATATGCTGTGTATCGGTCAGTGTACTGCTGTAACTTTAAATGATAGCAACATAAACACAGAGAGCACTGAGATTTTACTAAAAAGTACAACAGAAACAATACAATTGGCCACAGCCTGTTTCCATCACAGGGGAAATCCTGCAGCCTGGACAGCCACTGATAGGAGTAAGATGAGAGGGACAAGAGAGGAGAAAGATAAGAGAGAGTGTGTTGGGATAAAGTGGAGGACATTTAGGATCCAGACAAGAGGGGAAAACAGTGCAGAGGTAACATCAGGATTTAGGGAGTGAAAGACAGTCAGGAGAGAGGGGCAGGTTCTGATGAAAAGGTTCTGCTTGAAGCGAGGTTGTTGGGAGGAAAGGTTGTACCGCCTCAGGTCAGGATGCAGCTGAGCAGGAACACAGTACTTGAAAAATGTTGATGTTTGTGTAAGAGTCCATGTTTGCTATTAATCTTGAAAATAATTGGATTGGATTGGATATTGGATGAATTGTGATGAAATATGGTACAGAAATTCATGGTTCCCACATGATGTATCCCACTGACTTTGGTGGGACCCCAACTTTTCCTCTGAGGTGGACATTTGTGGTTTTAAGTGAAATGTCTATTGGATGGATTGCCATGACACTTGGTCCACACGTTGATGTCCCGCTCAGGATGAATTATAATATCTTTGGTGATCCTCTGACTTTTCAGTCATCATCAGGTCAAAATTTCAACTTGTCCAACACTTTGGTTTTAGGTCCAAAATACCTGCAAAACTAATGACATCCCCATTAGTGTCAGCTGTAGTGCTAATTACGAAATGTTTGCATGCTAAAACTCTAAAGCCAGCAAGTAAGCATTTCACTCACTGCTTTACAGCCTCACAGAGCTGCTAGATGGCTGTAGGCTGTAGAAGTGAACATATTAGAAGCCTTGCTCAGTCTTATTATTAGAGATTCAGGGAAGTAAAAAAGTACTACCTACCCATACTTCCTACTGTATAGTAGTTTGTTTTGTCCACAGTACTGAAACCTTACTTACACCAACCAGATGTAAGAACACTAAGTCTCTAGTTAGTCCTACTAATCAGAAGTTTTCATAAAAGAGGGAATAAGGTCAAAACAATGATATGGTCTGCTGCCTGATTTATAACCTGTACATCATTTGTATGAGACAAATTATTACAAAAGTACATATTAGAATTAAATAATTTCATTTGATGGTTTATAAGTTGAAAGTGGCTACCTTTTGGCAACATTTCTCCACATTGTTAACAATTGGCTTCTCCCCTCCTAGGCCTCTGCCCCTATCTTACTACATGTGAGGATAGTACTGAATAAGTACTGTTTGTGACCACAAGTGACCAAGTGTCCAGGCCCTGAACCAAGGCAGCAGCAGGATATCCCAACCTCATGTTGAATAGTCACTTAAACAGCAGGGTTCCTCCATGCTAATTTCCCCATACATTCCTACACAGAAAATTACTTTGGCAAACTACCATGCTGTGGTTACCCCTTTATAACTTTACGCATGGCGACAAGGGAAGAAAAGCAGACCCAATTCATCCAGACATATTGAAACATTTAAGGGTTCTGTATTAAACACTTTTTGAAGGTATATAAAACAGAATTTGCCAAGGTCTGACTTTTACCATGGGATTCAACTCTGAAAAAAGCTTTAATTTAAATGAGATAATAACTTTAAATGACATCATATGTTTTACCCTAACTTCATTCGTCTATTTGGGACAATGGGTGAAGTCATACATGAGAATCCTGCTGTCAGCTGGTGGGCACTAGACCACCTAGTTATGATTCTTTCATGGGCTTTAATTCAGAAGAAAATCAGTCATGAATAGATGAATGAGCCAAAGTGGATAAATATTTCAGAATGTGCCAGTGGAACATTGAGTGTAAACAAGCGACTAAACATTTTATCCCAATTCTGCTTCCTCTTATTTCATCCCGAGTTTTGAAAGCACAATAAAGTGAATGAAACTGACAGAAAATAAGAAAATAAGAAAGACTCCATATATTTGTCCACAACATTTGGAGTTGCAGCCATCTGTAAACATTCATCTACAGAAAGTAAAGAAAAAATCCTTTAAAAGATTTTTTTTTTTTGTTTTTACATGCCATGCCAGTCCCATGAAGGTGTATGCACTTTAAGACCCACCTCAATCTTTCCATTGTGTGTGCATGACCATAAAGCAAAGCAATTTTCTCTAAAGCATTTAAATCAAAAAACAAACTGCACAAGATCAATTAAGTCAACCAGCTGGATCAGATTATATCCGACTTTATTGATTGCCTTGGTTTGACATATACAACAGTACATAAAGACAACATTAGCAGCCATAAAAAGTCAGACTGTGGTGGTGTTTTATGATCCGGTTCATCCTCCTTAGGTGCCTCTCTGAGCCAGCCAGCGCCAGGGGACTGATTTACTTGTCACACAAGGGGGACATATTTAGACGTGGTGCGCCGGAGATAGTAGGCAGTAAAGCTGGCAGGGCAGAAAATGACCCAGACAGTGGGAGTGTGGAGGACTAGAGGGTAACACGTAAGACACACCGGTTAACCTCCTGCCATTAAACCAGCTGTGATTTCTGACCAAGGGCCAGGGGACAATGGACTGCACTACACTAATTTACACACCCTGACATGGATAATAGGAAATGTACTTGCTCTTTATGAGGAGGAACACACATCTGTAGATCTATCTTCAACAATTTGTAGTTGTAGCAGAAATAAAAGGTTTTAAATGTTGCTTTTCAGAGTGGTAAAAGCAAAAAGGTGCTCTTAAATCTGTCTCCTAATGACTGAAGGGAAAGAAAGACTGGTAGGCACCAAACTACTTCAATAAGATGGACTTGGCTTTACACTTCAGGTAAATAACTGAGCTTTAATACATGTAAATATATCTGTGTTTGTATTAACTTGCCCAGCTGTCACATTTTAACTCCCTCAGCACACACAGCGTAGTCAAAACTAAATGTGGGATATGTTTTGCGTGTGTGTGCTACATAAGACGAGAGACCACCATGATATCCCAGACTGAGAAGCAGAATGACAGTCAGAACAAGAAGACTTTCCACCATGAGTGCACATACGCATGGAAAAATATATAATTTGTTTTTACATAACGGTTTTCATTTACTTTTTCCAAGTTTTTTGAGCTCACAACTGTCTAACCCGCAGAAATTAGAGCTCTCATTTAGCGGCAACATAGATATTTGGAAAGAAAGAATAGAATAGAATAGAAATATGTGGGGGTAATTTTAATTTACTCGTGTCATATATCATATGTCCAAGCATCTAAAAACGCTAATTCAAAGCCGGTTAAAGGTGAATAAACTTGATGTGCAAAAAAGAATAGAATAGAATAGGCATTGTAAGACACATTTGCTTTTACCATATATTGTATTTTCAGAAAAACTTTAAAAAGCTTAAATGACAGAATAGAACAGAATTTGTGAGGGTGTTGTGGGGGTGTTTTTCACATTATCATAATATGGCCATGTTGAAGATAGATATAAGCCTACTTGGAATACCTTGACTGATTTATTATTATTAATTCATTCAGAATAGAAAGTAATTTTTTCGTACTGTATCACAAAATAGAGAACAAAATAAACTTCAATGGCAGAACAGAATAAAGTGTCATTTTAATTTAGGCTTATATAGCTCCTGTTATAAAGCCAGATGGTTTTATATGCTAAATATGTAGCGTAGTAAGCGAGATGAGAATGACGGGAGCGTTATTTACTGTAGCCAACACACGAGGATGAATACCATTGATGCATTTGAATCATTTTATGAAAACTATTAAGAGCTCTTTCAACTGTAGCCTACTTTAGACGGCTATACGCGAGTTATATTAAATACTTCTGCGGCACAAAAGGCGTAAAGTGCATATAAAGAGAATACTAAATGAAAGACATAAAATAGATGCGTGTCTCACAATAAAATGATTGTTGATCAGAGAGGGGTTCAGCAGGAGCTGCCGTCCTGAACGCTGCCTGTCCCGCCACTGACGGTAAAGCGGGTAACCAGATATTCAAAAACAACACGTCAGCCCACAATGCACCGCGCCTTACGCTCTCCTTACAGCATTACGTCATCCCACAATCCACCGCGAGATTAAGAATCTTCTGGGTGGTCGTCTAGGCAACGCGCCTTATCGGAGGGCTGGGCCCCGCCCCGCGACACGCCCTCCAGCCAATGGGAGAGCCCCGTCATGACATCATGGCTATTTTTAGAGAGGCAGCGGCAGCAGATAAGGTTTGCCTCCACGCTGTGGCTCTCAGAGTATACACACAACCCGGCAGAGGAGGCACCACACACACCGTGCCGCCGCCGCCGCCGCCGCCGCCTGACGAGCGAACTCACAGCGCTTTTTCATTCACGGACTCAATACAAGTCTGGATACTTTGGCAAAGCTTTTGGGCGAACTGTTAGGACTCAGCACTGAACACGCGACCACCGCTGTCTGACAGAAGTAAGTCCAGATTCCTGTGTCGAGAAAAGTGCGCACTCAAAGTTTGGAAGTTTTTACGCACAGAGCGGACGTTTGGAAACCAGTGTCCCTCCACTCAACTGATAAACCAGGAAGAAGCGAAGGGGGGGACGGAGGGTTGTTTTGTAGAAGACTCTGTAGCTACGTTGGTTTCTTTTTTGGGGGGTTTTTTCTTCTATGTATACCAAGATGGAAACTACTTTCTATGACGACTCACTCAACGCTTTCTCCCAGCACGACACCGCCGGCTTCGGGTTCAGCAACCCCAAAACGCTGAAACACAACATGACACTGAACCTCTCCGACCCGACGGGCACTCTGAAACCTCACCTGCGGCCCAAGGCCGGCGACATCCTCACCTCGCCGGACGTGGGCTTGCTGAAGCTGGCGTCCCCGGAGCTGGAGCGGCTCATCATCCAGTCCAGCAACGGGCTCATCACCACCACGCCGACCCCGACCCAGTTCCTGTGCCCCAAGAATGTCACCGACGAGCAGGAGGGCTTCGCGGAGGGCTTCGTCCGAGCCCTGGCGGAGCTCCACCACCAGCACATGCCGGGCACGACCGGCGTGAGTGTCAGCTCGGCCCCCCAGACCGGCGTCAGCACTGCCCTGCCGCCCGCCTCCTCCGTTGCCGGGGCCACCGTTTACAGCAGCGGCGCCGCCATGCGCTCCGACTCGCCGGTGTATGAGGACTTGAACACTTTCAACCCGGCCATCAGCACCGTCTCGGCGCCGAGTTACACCACCTCTGCCCCGGCCATGTCCTTCCCCGCCGCCCCGCCGCAGCTTCCCATCTACGGCCAGCCGCCCTCCGCCCAGCTCCCCCGGCTCACGGCGCTCAAAGAGGAGCCGCAGACCGTGCCCGAGATGCCGGGGGAGACCCCTCCCCTCTCCCCGATCGACATGGAGAGCCAGGAGCGCATCAAGGCCGAGAGGAAGCGGATGAGGAACCGCATCGCCGCCTCCAAATGCCGGAAGAGGAAGCTGGAGCGGATCTCGAGGCTGGAGGACAAAGTGAAGAACCTCAAGTCCCAGAACTCGGAGCTCGCGTCCACCGCCAACATGCTCCGCGAGCAGGTGGCCCAGCTGAAGCAGAAGGTGATGAACCACGTCAACAGCGGCTGCCAGCTCATGTTGACGCAGCAGCTCCAGACCTTCTGAGGTGCTGTCAGCGGCGGCGGGGAGAGAGAGGAGACTGTTGTTGTTGAACGAAGACGGACGCTTCCTGTGATAGTGGCTGAGCTGTGTGTCCCGAGATCGCGACGGGGGATTCGGGGCGATGCGGCGCCGCACTGGCAGGGACCTGGGGCCGCGGGAGAAGTTCCCGAGCTTCCTGAGCGCGTCCCAGGGAGAGGCCCGGGACGGTGACAGCAGCCATGAACCAGAGGGGGCATGGCAGCGAGCGGGATCCCTTTCTGCCTCTGTGTCGTGCTGTTTTCACAGAACTGGACAGGACTGAAGTTGTTTTTTTGTTTTTCTTGATTTACACCCAGCTCTGCATGGACCTTATCATGACCATCGATGGGAGAAATTCAGTATTAGAGGATTTAAGAACCTGCAATAGAGACTTTTCTTGGTTTAGCCATAATGGCCTCAAACGTGGGCGTGTTGGCCGACACTAAACGGCTGAAAAGTTTTAACAAAAGCTGCCTGACTTCTGAGTTATAGTACAATGTACTTTTTTTTTCTTAATTGTAAGAAATTCAGTTAGAAAAGCTTCAAGATTTACTTGTTTTTTTCTACAGTTGTTTAATGGGGTTTCACTCATTGTTATATGTATATAAGATCAACTTGGAGTACTTATGTTTACCATTTGTAATAAGAATACTGTATAATTTTTTATGTTTTGTTTTCTGAGCACTTCAGAAACTAATCGATATTTAAGAAAATAAACCACATGAAATGAAGATACATTGCCTCTGTGTTCTTGTAAGTGTGTGACAGAAAATAAAAAGTGGGTGTGCCATGTCAGGAGCTCAAACAATAAAACATGTTGTAACATGTTGCAAGAGCTGCTAGTTCCCAGTACCTCAAGGTAAATTCCATTAGTGCTAGTATTGATCCAGGCTGAGTGATTGTGTTTCAGCTGACAGACCAGACTCGCTTACTACTGATGGAGGCCAATCCAGCAAATTGGGCTCGTAGAGCTCGAAAATCTCCACTTTATGCCTCAGCATGCACAGATTTAAAGAGTCTGAAGAGTATGCCTATTGTACAAAACCTCCCATTCTTCTCAGGTGTATGTGACACAATAAGTACAGCTCTGTAAAACATTGTAACTGCAACACTGTTACAGAGTTACAACAGGCTGAAGTAAGCAATAAGTCAACTTAAGACATCTATGGTATCACTGATTTCACACATGACATCAGGAAAATCACCATCCTCAGTCCTCCACACTATTGCACCATCCAGTTGTTCAACATCACTTCCTGTCCTGTGGCGAAAAAAAGAAAGCCCCAGCATGTCAACACAAACTCTATTAAAGTCTCAGGTCCAATTTTGCAAATGAGTAGATATAGGCTGCATCAAAGGTAACACATTACTGAATACTAACTCCATAAAATATAAGAGTACCACTGTGGGAGAGTATATTCTTGTTTCCCATCATCTAAGTCGTAATATAGGCTAGTAGTGGGTCTACTGTAAGCTCCTCTCTGAAAAAGCTTAAAGGAACAAACAATAATCAAAATATAAATGAAGGGAACGCTCCAACATCAGAAATCCAAACACAAGATAAGAGCCTCGTTGACAGGCTTTTACTTCAGGGACTGACACAAGACAATGACTAAGTCTAAGTCACTGTTTTCTTAAGCAGTTTGTTTGTATCAGTAGTGATAGACTCATCCTGATATTTCCAATTATAACCTGTTGAGAAACAAAAAAATGTTTGTTATTATAATTAGTAATATCAAAGTCTTTAATTATGTAAATATACCTCAAATCTATGAAGTACAAAAACAGACTGTGGCTGTATACAACCGAAAGTAAGGAGACTTTGACTTTGACTTGACAGTATGAGCCTCATTCCTGCATAGAGAGCAGGTGAATGTGGCGGGACAGGCCAGATATGGTTACTGAACGTGTCCTGCCTGTAAAGATACACTAGAGGGCGACACAGACTGACTTACCTGAAAGATGAAATCAAATGTCTTCATGACTCCACTGCAGCTTGCATTGTTCCTTTGAGCTTAAATAAACAATCCAGTCATTATTTCAAGTGTCAAAGAAACAGAACAGGTTATTAACCATGGAGGCTTGAAGGATATTTTTAGTCTGACTATAATAAACAAGAAAGCCTAAAAACATGCTTTATAGTCCCTGTTATGGTGAATGGGAAGGACTGTATGACTTGACTGGCTCCATTCTGTACTGTAAAGTATGTAGGCTAAGTAATCATCATCATCATTTTGCTATTTTATATATATATATTTTTTTTTAAATGTCTTTATTGTTTGTGTGTTTGCTCTCCTCTTTGTATATATTTTCTTATAAATCCGTATGGAAGATTTTCATATCATGGTTTGACACATAAATGCATCTTCTTCAACTGTTTGTCAATTTCTTAAAATCTTAATAAGTTCTTAAACAAGTGATATTACATTAGGCTAATTTAATTATCATCATTAACAGTGACATGATAAACCAATTAAGTAAGTTGATGTTCTCGGAGTAGGTTTATTCCAATTTGTTTATTCGGTCCAAGTAGCCCACTCTGCTAGAGTTTAATTATAAAAGTAGTTTTAATTTATCTACAAATCTGCTTTAAGTTGTTTTGATTTTTCAAACTAGGGACAGCATGACATCATTCCGGAAGTGGTGTCCTTCCCCGCCATATAAGGAGAGGGAACGCTCGGAAGATGTACGTCACGCCGCAGGAGGCGTGTATTACGGGAAGTGAATCGTCTCAGTAATCTCTAATACGGTGCTGAGAAGTTACCAAGGACAAGTCAATGAAGAGACTACAGCAGGAAAACGCACCACATTGGATGTAATAAATTAAAATAAGAAATAAAAGTACATCGCAATGAACACCCAATATCTAAATTTAAATCCGTTGTCAAGGCTATATTCAAATAGGCTACTGTATTAAGTACAATTTTGAGGTACTTTGATTAATTTGATTGATTAGATTTTTACCAAGAGTTTCAATGCAGGACTTTCAGGCTACTTGGAATATTCTTTATACTATTTGTAGTATTGCTACTTTTACTTAAAAAAAATCTGAATACTGATTCCACCACTGACTCACATCATTAATAACACTCATTGTTATTAATGTTATTAATGATGTGATAACTTCACAAAAAGTGCTTGGTTAAAAAGGGCACAAGGTCATCAAAAATTATACTAGATGTGATTCACAGAACAGGGTTACCCAGGGAGAGCACCATCTGCACCCACACATGGTCACATACCCACATGCATGAGCTCTCCCTCTTTCCTTCCCTCTCTCTCTCTCTCTCTCTCTTTCTCACACACACACACACACACACACACACACACACACACTCACGCAAGGTTATCTTGAAACAGCTACATTCCAAAACATGTTATTGTTATCACTGTTTAATACAAAATGTTAATTATGTAAAATAAGAAGCTAAGAAGAAACAGTATTATTATTCCAATTACAAACTTTAATATCTGTCCTAACTGCCATACTGCATCTAATGAAGCCAATAATATTAGTTGGTCACATAATCTCACAAAGGACAGGTTGAGCTGGTCAGATCTGGTGAATGGCTTGTGTCTGTCTGTATTTTGTTGCTAGGGCGAGGTGTCTCACTTAGCAATAAGGTATAAAACACACACACACACAGCCAGAACCACAAATTATAACAATGACTTGCTACGTGTGAAGAGAAAAATTTAGTTTCCCAGCGTCTCTAAAATGTTCAATATACTCAAAGGTTCTGATGCTCAAGCAGCATCAACATATATCAACCCCTATGCAGTGGATGTAATCCGGGCAAAGAGGAGGGATCTAATTTACGGGATCTCCAATACGGAGGATCTGCTCGATCTTCTTGTCACAGAGGGGGTCATGTCAGCAGCAAAGAGATCCATCGTTTTGACCATCAGGACTCGCAAAGATCAAAACTGCAGGGTCCTGGACATTCTGGAGGCCAGAGGTGAAAGGGCATGTCGGAAATTCTTCCATCCGTGTCTCATGCTGGCAGAACCCGACCTCTATCAGCGAATCAAGACCTACGTTGCTGGTGTGGATGAACGTTTTAGAGACACAAGGAGACAGCTGATTGGATACTTGCTGGAGAGGGACCAGGAGGGGATGGATAAAATCACTGAGAGAATTGTCACTCAGAAGACTCGTACTTTATTTGCCACCAAAGAAACAAAGAAATCCATCCCTGAAAAGGAAGACAGAAACACTGCGCCACTTTTAAAATCAGAGGAGCATAAACCAGCACAAAGTAAAGTAGAAAATCTCCTCCACATGATTGCTACAGATGGGGAGGTATTACTACTGAAGGAGCTGTTAGAAGACACTGATATTAACACTGTCAATTCCTCCCATGAGACTCTACTACATGTAGCTGCTGAGAACGGCCACCTGCCCATCGTTGAACTCTTGATCCGTAAAGGAGCCAGACTGGACCTGCAGGATAATAAGGGTCACACGGCTCTTCATGGAGCAGCCAGCAGGGGTCACACTGAGATAGTCAGGGCCCTCATACAGGCCGGGGCCCCCATCTACACTCTAGATCTACAAGGCAAAACCCCCGTTCACCTGGCAGCGGAAAATGGGCACTTGAATTCTGTGGAGGTCCTGGTGAAGGAGGAGGCCAAGCAGTCTGAGAGCCACATTCAGGACATGTTTCTTCACATGGCGGCCGTGGAAGATAACTGGAGGCTGGCTGAGACGCTGCTGCAGAGCGGGGCCGCCGCTAATGCCAAAAACAACCAGAGAAAAACAGCACTGTTTTATGCAGTTTCCAGGAACAATGAGAAAACAGTGTCTGTCCTTCTAAACGCCGGGGCTAAAGTTGACTATGATGTTGTAAATGAAGCGATTAAGCTCAATGAAGAATCAATTCTCCGCCTGCTGCTTGGTGAGTCTTCTCACCAAAGACTGGGATTTTATTTAACATCTTGCAGTATGATACATCACCATACATTAGACTTCTTTTCTGAGATAATTAATTAAGTTAATTGTACAAAATAAAATTAGGAAGCTAACATGGAGCTTGTATGCTCACACTACATTTTGTTTAAACCACAGATAATGCCAGAGGAACTCTGAGTGATGAAGTGCTGGGCTCTGCTCTCGTCTCAGCTGTCAGACAGAACCTCGACGCAGTGGTCACCGTTCTCATAGACAGTGGAGCGAATGTGAACATGTTAGACAAGCAGGGGTACACTCCTCTCCTATTGTCGGCTGAGCTGGGGCACACTGAAGTCTTCAGGTAACTGTCCAGCGAGGACTGAATTTTCAATATGTTCTTAAAAAGAGTTGGATGCATAAAGAGCAATTCCACAAAGAAGAAAAATCCCCTTCACACTCACATTTTTCTCCCTCTAAAGAATTCTCTTTCCCACTCAAAACACATCAGACAAAACATGGCACATATTTATATCTAACGTGCCCTAAAGATCCCAGACTAGACACCAAGGTCCCAAATATGAGGTAACATACATGAAAAAGGAAAAGCAGCATGCATTGCTGACTGCCACAGTGTTTATCATACAACCACCAGGGGCCACTAGTGTAAGATATTGTTAAATATTACACATGGCTTTAAATGTTTCTGTTTTTATAAATATAAATGGGGGGTTTATATGAAATCATATATTCTATACCTATGTGTGTCTATATATGTGTCCACAATTACCTTTGTCCAATATGCTTTTTCTGGGGAGCAAAAGTCCATATTTATTATGATTCCATCCCTTTTCTGTGTTTTCCTGTCCAGTAGTATTAGTATCTTACATACTGAGCTGCTTCTTTTTTCCATTTCAGAGTGCTTGTAGTGAAACAGGCCAAACTGGATGCTACATTATCCGACCTCTCCTCAGCGTTGCACCTGGCTGTCCACAGTGGCAGTGTGCCCATAGTGCAGACATTGCTTGAAAAGGGATCAGATCCCAACACTACTGGACCTAAAGCCCAAACCCCTCTGCACCTGGCAGCTCAGTTCAACAGGCCAGAATTAGTTGATCTGTTGTTAAAATCTGGAGCACAGGTAACTTTCAAACCAGTTATTGCCCATATTTATAGATGTTTATGGTTGTGAAGACTGAGAGTTGTGTGTCATTTCTTTAGGTAAATGCAGTGGCCCAGGATGGGCTGACCCCTCTGCATATAGCCAGTCAGCAGGGCCATGTAGAACCTGTGATCCAGCTTCTTCAAGGCAAGGCAGACCCAGGAGTCAAAGACAGGCTGGGGAGGACAGCCTTGCACTGGGCAGCCTCTTCACGGGGAGAAAGCTGCGTGGTAGACCTGCTGCTGTCGGCCAAAGCCAACCCAAACACCACTGATAACGAGAAAAAAACTGCCCTCCACCTGGCTGCTATAGAGGGAAAAGTAGAAGCTGTGAGGTCACTGTTGTCCCACAAGGCAAAGGGAGGGGCTAAAGACATGGATGGCTCCACACCTCTCCATTACGCAGCAGCTGGTGGTCATGCCAGTGTGGTTTCAGCTCTTCTACACATACTCAGCAACAAGGGGATAGAAGAGAGGAATACATGGAGGAAAACACCGCTTCACGCTGCAGCCGAGAAGGGCCACGATAGTGTGGCGGTGCAGCTCCTGGAGGCTGGGGCAAAGATCAACAGCACAGATCACAGTAAAGACACTCCTCTGCACTGTGCTGCACGAGGTGGACACCAGGAGGTAGTGAAGAGGCTTGTAAACTGGGGCCAAGCTGGGCACATGGGACGGCAGAAGAAGGTGAATCTGCAGGCTACCAATAATGTGGGCAAGACACCACTGCAGGTGGCAGAGAGTGGAGGCTCGCCAGAACATGAGGACATTGCAACTTTACTCATGAGAAAGATGTTTCTTATCAAATAAAGGGAAAGTAGTTAAGAGAGCAAACGTCAGGAACTGAACATGTAAAGTCAGCTTCATGATATTATTACCTTTTATCTATCCATACGTTCAGGAACTCAAATCACCACTTGTCTTTGTCTATTGGCTAGTTGGTTGGTCCAAATTCAGACTGGCCCAGACAGACTCTAAGTCTCCTTATTTGAATATTTCACATGAACTATAAGGTTGTGATGTTCAGAGCTGTGTTTACTGGCTGTTGTTGAAAATATGTGTCGCTGTGGTTTCTATGCGTCCCTGTCCAGCTGTTTAGGTTACAAAATATGCTGTTTAAGACGTATAATTCTTTTTTTCACATGCCCATTTGCAAAAAAAGCAAATTGTGCTGGTTGATTATAGCCTGAGCTGCTGGTGATGCACATTTCCCTTTTCTATGATGTGTTTCTTCCTGTATGGTTGTTGAAAAAAACACCAAAATGACAATTGACTGATACCTAGACCAAAACCACTGGATACCATTTATGAAGAAACACAAAACTAGAAGAAAAAAAAATCCCACCATGACCATTTTTTTTCTTCTAGTTTTGTGTTTCTTCATAAATGCAACATTTGCAGTTCTTTGTGATTCTTTTACATTCTGCCACATCACTTTTCCATTGTAATGCTGTCAGTGTTCACTGAATCAATAATCTTGCATAATAAAATGGATTGACACAATTTCACTTTCATAAAGCAAAAACCTTCCGCAGAAACAAATACCACATAGGTATCTCAGAGAAATCGAAAACCTGTAGGCAACTTTGATATAAGCTATTTAATGTTGAAGATTCCATTGTATAGACAAAAAAATTAGAACTCAATTGACTTATTCTAGCTTTAAATGATGAAACTGTTTCAAAATTAAACAATTTATTTAGAATTAAAGACAGAATAATGATAGTGAGTCATTTAATGATCATTTTTAAAGTTATTTTACAAATTTAAATGCAAATACGATTAATCGCTTGATTAACCACTTTATACATTGTGTTTAGATATGTAATGGAGTAGGTAGTGCTAGTTTGTGCCTTTCATGTATCACATTCAAGTAACAGAGCTAAATGTAAATTGTTCCCTGAAGATAAATCAAAGACAATCTTTTAAAAAATACAGAAAGTTATTTAACAACACGTTGTTCTGAAGGTATATTCACAGTACTGCAGGTAGGTACTCCACAAATATTCTTTTTATTAATGATCTGGAGTATCTCCAGTGCAATAGGTAGCTGGAAGTTATGTATCTCTTTGCTCGTTTTGGACAACACAAGAAAACATAGGCTCACAAGTGTGTGTAAGAATAAAGTTAGTGGTCACTTCAGTTGTTCCTCTACAGAAATCCTTCACTAAGGTGATTCCAATGTGAGAGACAGGAGTCAGAATCTTCAGTCCTGTTCTGCTGCTGTCACTGTGATAAAGTGGGATCTTCTTCTTGGGTTAGGCAATAGAGTTGCATCTTTGGAAAACACTCAGGTGGTCTGCTGATACTGAAAACAGATCAGATACCAGTGCTCTCTCTTCCCCAAATTTGAAACGAGTTAAAGCTCACTGTTTGGTACTCACTGGGATTGTTTTTATGTAAGATGACATAAGGCCAAAAACTGAGTAAAGCCCACTGCTGTCAAACAACTTTCTAGGTTTTTCAAAGTCTGATATTTCTTCCTCATTTGGCATCGGCCTTTTTTCTTTATTTTATTTTTAAGGCTGGATGCCCTTTTCAAAGACTACAAATCCGTGACTCCTTTGTAATGACAACAGGCTCCATTTTTGTTTCATTTTAATAACAGAGCTTCACATGACCTCCACCTAGAAACCAGAAGAACTGTTAATTACGTCAACTCTCGCGATATGTTGGGAATCACGGGAGCGAGTCACGTGACATTGTTTTGCTTGCGCCGCGGTCTTTGGGACTCACGAGTCGAGCTGAAATGGCGAGAAACGAAGAGAAACAGCAAGGGAGACTGAACAGACTGTGGCTTCAGAAAGAGAGGGAGGGTACGAAGCCAGCAGCCGCAACATACACTGTACGATATTTAATATTTGGCCGATAAAAACACCCCGCTGACAGCTAGCTTTGACTGTTAGCAACAGGGATGCTAACTCGTGTATTAACTCCATCTGGTGGGAATGAAAAGAAAACTAATAATAACGTGTTTTCTTTACAGAGGGACGCCTCAAAGATGTACACGAGCGGAGACCCAAGCTGGTAATAAAGGAGTAAAACATTTCTGTCAAGTTGTCACTTTGACTCGGACTAGTTTGTTTCAGCCACCCCTCTTTTCTTCGCAGTCTGCTCTCAATTCAGCTTCCTCTGTGAAAAAGTGGATCCCCAGCATCAAGAATGAAATAGAGTATTATCTGCAGGTAAGTGAGTTGTTAGTACAGCGATGGTTTTTAAGGACACTGAATTCCCGGCCCAAAGTTGAACGATGTCTGTTGTGGTCTTTTCCCTCCCAGCAGTCCCAGCTGTCTCATTACCCAGAGAGGAAGATAGCCCAGTTCCAGCTGCACATTGAGACTTTGGAAAGAGAGTACAAAAGCTTCATCGCCAAACTACGAGTGCTGGACCCCTCCTGCAAACATAAGCCATGGACTCCTCGAGCGTACTGCAAAAGGAGAGCAGACGCACAACACTGCCCAAGCATCGGTCAGTGTGTTTAAGTTTAAAACTAATCTCCTACATACAATAAAAGCACATTGTGTCTTCTTATTTGCCAACAGCCTCTATATATTTTTTCAATCACCATCCGATTTTGACTCTCTTTTATAAAGAATAATTATTAGCAAATATTATATATAGATATAGATAGATAGAAAGATAGAGAGATATACCAAAATACATGTGACGGGACAGCACATTGCAAATTGACAGTACCGGAAGTAGCTACAGGTTTAGTATTTTTAAATATCCTAAAAAAGGTGTAGGTGCAAATGGGAATGGGTAATGTGAATGTTGGGTATCTTGAAAGACAGCAAGGTGGCAAGATGTAATATTTGCACTCAATGTTCATATTTTAGTCACTGTCACACGTACAGTGGATAACACCTTTTAAGTCAATAAACAAAAATTTGTAAAAGTTGGGTATGTAGCCAGTTGTATTTACAATTATTTAGTATTTAGAGTGTCCAAGACAAACATGAAGGCAGTAGACTACCAGATACAGGAACTGTAGGACGAGTGGAGCCTTGGGAGTGTGTTCATTTTAGTGATTATTTTTGGGAATGTCCAGTAGAAAAATACCTCTCTGCCAGACATAACTGTATAACCTCAGTTACTTGTCTAATTTCTGACATGTCTCTGACTAAATTTTATTTTGGGTAAACTATTCCTTTAGGACACCAGTAGCTGATCTTTCATCCCTCTGTTTATCTTAACTTACAGTTAAAAACTCTCGGCCCTGTGAGTCACATGATGGTAGCAGTCATAGGAGTGGAGGTGAGAATGACTCGGCCTGCAGTTGGACAGGATGTCACAAAACCTCAGAGACACATGGACCTCTCAGCCATTCAGAAACCAGGTTTCAAACCTCGGTCTCCACCAACCCGATCTCAGAAACCTCGGAGACAGCCTGTGCAGACCAGGACCAGCCCCTCTCTTTTGACAATACAAGGCTAGCGGTGGCCACTGCTGCATTCAGAGGACCGTCAGTTCAGCAAGGCTCCTCTCAGACACAGAGTCTAGCCAGGGTGCTGCAGTCTGGCCTGCCGAACCTTGTTAACGCTTCATCAATGCAAACATTTTCCACCCGGAGCAGAGACACAGAGAATGATGATGGAGAAATGATGGGATCTGTCGTCGGACAGCAAAGAGTCGTCCCAAAAGGAATGTCAGACCGCGAAGCAGCAGAGAGGATACCTGGGAAATCATCCAACACTGGGACGACAGAGGAGAGGACACGTCACGTGTTGGGACTAGATTGTTATTCCTCTTCTGATGAAGACTGACACGTGATATTCTGTGATCATGAAATATAATGGTCCACATTTTTCTGCATTTTAAATTACAAAGTGTTTAATGGAACCTTATGTTAGTCTTTGTTCATTCTTAAGTGTTGCTGGGTCATATGGACAACGTTATTATTTTGATACCTATTAGTCTTTTTTAAGAATTACATATAAAAAAATTGTTTTACATTTTAGTATAACCAGATCCTGTTATACTACTATTAATGTAATCCTGTAAATTTTGAAAAATAGGCCTACATTTTCATGTTATTTATTTATTCCTTTAGATAGGAAGACTGTGAATCGCTATATGTCAATATGAAAATGAGAAAAGCTGAATTTGATATCGAAATTAAAGCCCAACTCATCAAGTCCTGCTGAGTAAGGCGAAAGGTAGGTTTGTAAAAAGAGTTACTTCATTAATTTCAGTTGGAGAGATTCATTGTAATTTTCAGGCACCACTCCATTTGTGTAATCAGTCATCATGACCACAACTACCTCCATTATGCATCAGAAACAAAATGCGACTGTGAGAAACAGACAGTAATTGGTAGAGATACTTGCTGATTCAGTGATTCATTTTAGTCTCCTTGTCTGCTTATAGTAACTGGAGCAGTAGCACTGAATACGACCTGGTTAGACCCCAAAACCCCACCCTCCCACTTAGCCTACTCTGTTCTGCCACCACTGCTGATGTGCTTTCTGCGAGGACCGCTTTCAGCATGACACTTCTGGGAAACAGACACATCAGCTTGTAGAGTGCAAACACCCTGTGCAGTTTATGGTTGCGTTTGACGTAGTTACCCTTTTAGTTGGAGCTCTATATGCACACTGCAAGGTGGGTTTCCCTTTGTCTCTACAGGGGCCTGGAGAAACGAAACCTGTGCAACAGTGGACAGAGCCAAGGCCTTGTGAGCTTCCTTTGAAGTTACGAAAATACACACAAAGAAGACAAAATTCACTTTTACAAAAATACAAGACTGGCTTAGCTTTGCAATTAATGTAAATCCTAATGAAGCGGTTTGCTAAAAGCTTTAGTGTCTGCCTGCAGGAAACTGCTGCACGTCCCTCCATTGCAAGGCTGATTTTTTCTTGCATTGAGTTCCACCTGAAATCGGAAAGATGCCACCACCAAAGCCCACCTAACGGTGCCAATTAGTATTTGCAAATGGATTTTTCTTGATTAACTAGCAGATGGGAACTGACTTGATATAGAAACTGCTGCAACCACAAGGAAGGAGCAAATGTAATTGCTCGGTATCCTAAGAAACAAACCAAAAGGTGGCAGGAAGACCACAATGATATTAACACTTCACTGAGTGGGGAGGAAAGCGGTGTGCGTGTTGAGCTTTCCTGTAAGCTCATCTCTGAGGGTTTGTTGGGGTTAAATGTTGCCTCTGTTAAGTATCGCTGTCTCTCACAATCAGCTTTTTTCAAGCAGTTGGAACAAAGCCAATGCAGAGACATATGTCCTTTTCATGTGGCAGCAGCATCTTCCCACCAAGAATACGCTACTGTGCTACTGAAACTGCTGTATCACTGTTTACTAACAAGCTGTGCCCCATAAAGACTGATGCGCAAGAATAATACAGATTAACAATGACGCATTTTTGGACAGGTTGAATACTAAAGATAAATATTCCACTTCAGGGCACGGCCCAGATATGAAAAAGAGAAGTGACACCCCTGACAGAAAAAAAAACTCCCCTGCAGGGTTAAAAATGATGTTACCTGGGCCTCAAGACCTTAGATTGCACATAAAATGCTGGGTAGGTGACTGTTCGTGGTTGCTCAATCTTTCCTTTCGTGGAATTTGTGAAAAAGTCTCTTTCAGATGATGACTTGAGGGTGGTTGATGAGGTGGGGGTCAGCTGAAACCTCGAGCTTCCTTTCCCCTCCTCTATGTGCACAGACAGCAGTGCAAAGACAAACTAGTAAGCACATAAGCAAACCAAACAGTGTGATAAAGCTTAATAAAGTCACTGCAGTTGTGAGTAAACACGATGCAGCAGTGCAGACTGGAGGGATAGATGGATGGTTTGATAGTTTCTTGCCTTGTGTAAGTTTATGATAAGTAACTTGTCTTCAGTCCATACATATGGGAGGGGTGTGTGTGGGTGGTGAATGTCTTGATAGCTGAACGCTGTTCTTTTTAAGTCAGACGTGCTCACACATAAGTACACACCTCCTTTGTGCAGAGCTGATAGATGCATGCACACTTTGTCTCACGGCAGGACCTGCACCATGAGCTGTGACCAGAGCTATCCGTTCCCACAGGTGTTCCTTGTGGATGGAGGTGGAGGACCGCAGCACCCAGCCCAGCCACCGAGCCTCGTGCCCTGCTGGTCCTTCCCGCCTGCCCAGGAGAGGGTGAGGAGCCGTGAGAAGAGCCGGGGCTGCATGGGAATCAGCCCCGGTCTGGCCCTGGTCGTGCTGATGCTGTTCCTGCTTGTGTTTGGAGCCCTGGGGATTGAAGCCTACCAGATTTACAACATGCAGAGAGAACTGAGAGAGATGAGAGAGGTAAGGATATGATATAAGGTAGTAGAGAGAGTAGTTTGAAATTCTGTGAGCTTTCACTGAATTAATATGCTAATGATGAATGCAGCAGTGTGTGGAAATAAATAGTTTTGAGGTTGAAAACAGGAGTGTGAAAATGTGACTATGTAAAATATTAGAAGCAGTGAAGTGATGACTCTTTGTAAAGTAAGTAGTGAAGTAATAATTGGGAAAAGGTTGCCAAAGGAATAAAGTCAATATTAAGTATTAGTATTCCTTTGTGTAAAATATTGCTATTGCAAGTTTAATAGGAGCAAATAAAAAAAGTCTGACTTCTCGCATCTTTGCTGGGGGTGGTAGAGAGGTGTAAGGTGGGAGAGTGGAAAACACAGTTGTGAAGTTTAATAATTAGTTCACGCTGCCATCATTGGAAGAGTTAATGTACCTCAACTCTGCTCTGACATTTAAAAATGCAAACCAGACTTTTCGACGTTCCATCTGTGGTCACCAGTCCAGTGACACAGGATATCCTCTCAAACTCGTGCTCTCTAAGTGATTTTACAAAAAAGCACTGAGACACAGGCGTCTGTGTGATGTGGTATTGAGATTCCTCTGTTTCTCTTTCGTCTCACTGAAGGTCAGACCTGTGACTGAATTTAATGCACCTGAGAAGCAAATTGGTAAGTGTAAACACCTCTCACCACACATGAATTATCCCCAAGAAAATGAAATGTTCCCAAGAAAGGAAAAAAAAAAGGGTGATGTGACTCTCATCTGGTTGTGTTTCAGGTCACTATGAACCTGGGTTGGACAGGGAAGACAAAGTCGACAGACCTGCTGCACACGTGATGGGTAACATGATCATAAAATTGTAACCTATACTATATGATTCTCTCTTCTACATAGGACTGAAAAAAGTAACATACTTTCTCTCCTCTTGCAGGCCGGATTGAGAAAGAAGAATTCCCTAAGACTTTGCGATGGGAGCTGCGGGATGTGCAGGCATTCATATCCGGAGGAGTGGCCTACCGGGTTGACGGTGCTCTGCAAGTCAACGAGACCGGACTCTACCACATTTACTCACGAGTGGAGTTGACCTTTAAGGACTGTTCCCCGACATCCTCGTTTGTTCACTCTGTGTTTGCGAGGAGAGCAGGACGTCCCTCGCCCAAGACCCTGATGGAGGCCCACAGAGCCGGTTTCTGCTCTCAGAAGCTGGGACACTCCTGGACCACAGAGAGTTACCTCGGCTCCGCCCTGCAGCTGCAGAAATACGACAGAGTTTATGTGAATGTATCGCACCCCAGTTATCTTAGTCACGCACATTATGCAAACTTCTTTGGTCTCTACAAGATCTGAAGAGTTGGGGGTGATGGGCTTTGTGTTTTTAGTGAAGTAATTTTACTCTAGTGAAAGAGTGGACACTGCTCAGAACGTCTCAAGCAGGAGTGAATCTTACTCATCACTTTACCCAAATGATTCAAATGTTGAATGTGATTCCTGTGTTTATATAATAACTGCACTGAACAGTATAATATGAAAGGGGCTGCAATGTTAAAGCCCACAGCAAATATGGCACACTCTTTTTATAGCCAGCTTTGAAATTGGTGGTGAAATAAATTGAAGCAATTTCCACACATATTCATAAAAAATATTGTGCCTTTTTTAGAGTCAGTTAACACTAATGCACTGATTTAGTTGTAGCATTTTAAATAATTTATTAATGTGTGGCTCTGACACTTACAATGTCTAAATGTGTGCTTATTAAAGTGAAAAAGTGTCACAAGGTGGTTGTTTCAAAGTAAATAAAGCAATAATTTAAGTTGATTTTCCTTTGTCTCCCATGCAATGAACACCCACATGAGTTTTGTTCATGACCACTGGAAAGTATTTAGATAAAGCCACCAACTCAAAATTGGACCTGATAATGAGCTTGATTTCCATATATTCCACTAAGGTACAGCAGAAGTTATAAACACAAGCAGGGTTTTGTTTTGAAAAATGCAGTTGAACTCTCCAAAGTAGATCATGTGTGGGGTAAAATAAGTTTTTCTTGTTAATTGAAAATTTAAGATATAGCTTACAGACAACAGTGCAGTGCACTTGCATTGTTGCTGTGCCCTTTTTTTTTTTTTTTTTTTTTGCAGTTTAACACCCTCAGTGCGCTGTTCTTTTTCACCACAAACATTCATATTCGTGGAGTGTGAGAAGATGTGCAGGTTGGGCAAAGATGAGGGGACTAAACAGTGGCTGGTTTGACGTGTTTCCTTCCTGTGTGAACATTATGAGGGTCTCGCCTGTGTGCAAGCTGATTTTTGTGAAAGGGTTTGTGCTTCCTTTTATCCTCGTGGTAGACGTCTAAACTCATTTATGTTCGTATTTGTCTCAAGGCCTGATGTGCCTCGCAATAAGAGCTGAATAATCCTTTTCAACATGAACAAACTTGCATGTTTCAGGACTTTTTTGTGTACTGTTTCCCCTTAGCATTTTTCTGTTACTGCCCAACAGTGAACCCCCAGTGTAGAACACAACATTTCACAAAACACACAATGGTTCATTTACTAACCATACATGTTAAATGTTTCCGTTCTGTTTCCTCAGGCCCACTAGACACTCTTTTTGAGTAGAACCACAGATTTGGGAGCGTTCAGGAAATTAATCTGAAACTTAGTTAAGATAACTCAGTCTGGACAACGAACATCCAGTCTGCAATCATGTCTGCAGTCAACAGTCTTGTGGTTGCATCTTGTTCCGATAACGGTTTTTACTCATCACATACTGGCAACCCTACCCCAAATCTCTCTTTTGACTAGGAAAAAACTCAACCTCTATTTATTTCCATCTCAGTCCTGACATGACCGTGTCAAGCTTGTCGGAATCAGACGAGGGTACACAGTCCTCCTATCTGGATCTCTTTGAATCCATATTTGCATCAAACTACACATAGAGACAATAATGGTCATTTTTGGAGAGTATCTAAATGCTCAGAATATAAGGGCTGTGTACCAGAATGAACTGTGCAAATTTAAAAAGTGTGAATGTTGTGCAACAGAATGTTTACTGCTGAAGTATAAACCCACAAAATGATAAAGGCAAGATTAAGGTTTGAGAAGCAACTTTGTGGCAACTCAGTGCTTCCGCAAGATTAGTACTTATGCTTTCTATCGCACCAAATGGAAGCAATCATGTAGAGCATCTGAACATGAAATGTCATTTAAAAAAAGTGTATGCAGCATTTGTACAAAAGATAATGATGCAAGTTGTCTCACAGAAAGACTGGGGGCCATGATTAATGTTAGAAATGCTCATTTTTATTATAAACATAAACATCACTGACTTAATGGGGGGTTTACATTTTTTCAAGTCTGTCTTAAACAGAACTGACATGCTCGTGTACATTCAAAGAGTAATTGGTTGCTATATGGTTGCGATAATTGTTTCATACTGACCGTGAAGCATTCCTTTCCTAATAAAAATCCGATGTAAGCTATCAAGGGCAATGATGTTTGATGATGTACATTTGGGCATGTGAATATTGTTTTAAGGCAGCCCTGAACATTTTGAACCTACCCTTTAACGTGAGTTGTCTTGGAATAGTTATTTATTGAATTCAAGAAATCACAATCAAGAGTGTTGGCAGGGTTAACATCTCACACAGGTTCCAGTTAAACTATGGTAGTAGCAAAAGTACAGTGTATATACACTTCTGGGTGGGTTCGGGCTGGTTTTTGTTTTTTGTTTGGTTCAGTTACAGTCCCTGAAAATAAGGCTTCAAATCTTAAGTATTTTCTGCGCAACATTAGTTATTAGTTATCAAAAGTTTAACATTTAAAAAAGAAAGCCAGTTTTTCAGCTTCATTGGGACTGTGTGGGCATAGTTTCATCGGATTTAACTGACAATGACCAAACAACCCACCAACTGTTGTCAGACTCTGATTCATATGCCGTTCAAATCCTGATTTGTGCACCAAGGTACGTGACATCACCTTTTTCCAACAGCGCTGCACCCACTTGAAACCACTGAGAAGGGCTCAGATTAAAAAACTGAAAAACAGAAATCTGTAATTGGAAATACACAAAACTCACCTGATCTTGTCAGAAAATAGTGTGTTCGTCTAGCCACCAACCACTCATAGTTTCAGGCCCTTGAAGGGAATCTTAATGTTACATCATGCAGTTATATTTTAGACAATATTGTGCTTCCAACATTATGGAATTTTGGAGAAGCTCCTTTCCTGTTTCAACATGTCCACGTACACAAAGTGAGTCTATAAAAAATGGTCGTTCTAACTTTGGTGTGAAAAAACTTAACTGGCTTAACTTAACTGAGCCCTGGCCTCAACCCCGTCCAGCACGATTGGGGTGAACTGGAATGCAGACTCAGTGCCAGACCTTATCGCCCAACATCAGTGATCAACATGGTTCAATATCTGGTGGGAAGACCGGAAGAGTGGAGGCTGTGGATCAACACAAATTATCTTCAACAATCAGATATGGGTGTAATGTATGTAATGTGGTCTTCTAGTTGACAAGCTGCAGGTGATACTGTATGACTCATGTTGTACCATTGTGTAAAGGAAAAACTGGGGAGACATGGAGGAAACTGAAACAAAATGCTGAGTGCCATCTTCACCTTGTCTTTAGCGCCATCTATCAAATATTTAATGAACTTGCATACTTGCAAATATCACATGGTCATAAGTATTCAGACCCTTTGCTGTGACACCCATATTTAACTCACATGCTGTCCATTTCTTCTGATCCTCCTTGAGATGGTTCTACTCCTTCATTGGAGTCCAAATGTGTTTAATTAAACTGATTGGACTTGATTAGGAAAGGCATACACCTGTCTATATAAGACCTTACAGCTCATAGTGCATGTCAGAGCAAATGAGAGTCATGAGGTCGAAGGAACTGCCCAAGGAGCTCAGAGACAGAACTGTGGCAAGGCACAGATCTGGCCAAGGTTACAAAAGAATTTCTGCAGCACTCAAGGTTCCTAAGAGCACAGTGGCCTCCATAATCCTTAAATGGAAGAAGTTTGGGACGACCAGAACTCTTCCTAGACCTGGCCGTCCAGCCAAACTGAGCAATCGTGGGAGAAGAGCATTGGTGAGAGAGGTAAAGAAGAACCCAAAGATCACTGTGGCTGAGCTCCAGAGATGCAGTAGGGAGATGGGAGAAAGTTCCACAAAGTCAACTATCACTGCAGCCCTCCACCAGTCGGGGCTTTATGGCAGAGTGGCCCGACAGAAGCCTCTCCTCAGTGCAAGACATATGAAAGCCCGCATAGAGTTTGCCAAAAAACACATGGACTCCTAGACTATGAGAAATAAGATTCTCTGGTCTGATGAGATGAAGATTGAACTTTTTGGCGTTAATTCTAAGCGGTATGTGTGGAGAAAACCAGGCACTGCTCATCACCTGCCCAATACAATCCCAACAGTGAAACATGGTGGTGGCAGCATCATGCTATGGGGGTGTTTTTCAGCTACAGGGACAGGACGACTGGTTGCAATTGAAGGAAAGATGAATGCGGCCAAGTACAGAGATATCCTGGAAGAAAACCTCTTCCAGAGTGCTCAGGACCTCAGACTGGGCCGAAGGTTCACCCTCCAACAAGACAATGACCCTAAGCACACAGCTAAAACAACAAAGGAGTGGCTTCGGAACAACTCTGTGACCATTCTTGACTGGCCCAGCCAGAGCCCTGACCTAAACCCAATTGAGCATCTCTGGAGAGAGCTGAAAATGGCTGTCCACCAACGTTCACCATCCAACCTGACGGAACTGGAGAGGATCTGCAAGGAAGAATGGCAGAGGATCCCCAAATCCAGGTGTGAAAAACTTGTTGCATCATTCCCAAGAAGACTCATGGCTGTACTAGCTCAAAAGGGTGCTTCTACTCAATACTGAGCAAAGGGTCTGAATACTTATGACCATGTGATATTTCAGTTTCTTTTTTAATACATTTGCAAAAACTTCTACATTTGTTTCTTTTGTCAAGATGAGGTGCTGAGTGTACATTAATGAGAAATAAAATGAACTTTTTTGATTTTAGCAAATGGCTGCAATGAAACAAAGTGAAAAATTTAAAAGGGGTCTGAATACTTTCTGTACCCACTGTACATGTCTTGGCACAAACGTACAGACACCCAGAAATCAAACATCACACCCTTTGTTCATCATGGATATTGAAGGGATTTAAAACAAAACTTTAAACTTAAAACTGCCCTTCTTATATTTAGTCTTAGAACACTAAAGGATTCCTCTGAGATCACTGCAAAGACTGGCCATCTGTGTGTTAACAATGGATCAACATTTACCTGCGAAAAAAGTTCAATCTTCATCTCATCAGACCAGAGAATCTTATTTCTCATAGTCTAGGAGTCCATGTGTTTTTTGGCAAACTCTATGCGGGCTTTCATATGTCTTGCACTGAGGAGAGGCTTCTGTCGGGCCACTCTGCCATAAAGCCCCGACTGGTGGAGGGCTGCAGTGATAGTTGACTTTGTGGAACTTTCTCCCATCTCCCTACTGCATCTCTGGAGCTCAGCCACAGTGATCTTTGGGTTCTTCTTTACCTCTCTCACCAACGCTCTTCTCCCACGATTGCTCAGTTTGGCTGGACGGCCAGCTCTAGGAAGAGTTCTGATCATCCCAAACTTCTTCCATTTAAGGATTATGGAGGCCACTGTGCTCTTAGGAACCTTGAGTGCTGCAGAAATTCTTTTGTAACCTTGGCCAGATCTGTGCCTTGCCACAATTCTGTCTCTGAGCTCCTTGGGCAGTTCCTTCAACCTCATGATTCTCATTTGCTCTGACATGCACTGTGAGCTGTAAGGTCTTATATAGACAGGTGTGTGCCTTTCCTAATCAAGTCCAAACAGTTTAATTAAACACATTTGGACTCCAATGAAGGAGTAGAACCATCTCAAGGAGGATCAGAAGAAATGAACAGCATGTGAGTTAAATATGGGTGTCACAGCAAAGGGTCTGAATACTTATGACCATGTGATATTTCAGTTTTTCTTTTTTAATAAATTTGCAAAAATTTCTACATTTCTGTTTTTTTCTGTCAAGATGGGGTGCTGAGTGTACATTAATGAGAAATAAAATGAACTTTTTTGATTTTAGCAAATGGCTGCAATGAAACAAAGAGTGAAAAATTTAAAGGGGTCTGAATACTTTCCGTACCCACTGTAAATGCAAGTTTATTAAATATTTGATAGGTGGCGCTAAAGACAAGGTGAAGATGGCACTCAGCATTTTGTTTCAGTTTCCTCCATGTCTCCCCAGTTTTTCCTTTACACAATGGTACAACATGAGTCATACAGTATCACCTGCAGCTTGTCAACTAGAGGACCACATTACATACATTACACCCATATCTGATTGTTGAAGATAATTTGTGTTGATCTGCTCCACAGCCTCCACTCTTCCGGTCTTCCCACCAGATATTGAACCATGTTGATCACTGATGTTGGGCGATAAGGTCTGGCACTGAGTCTGCATTCCAGTTCACCCCAATCGTGCTGGACGGGGTTAGACCAGGGCTCAGTTAAGTTAAGCCAGTTAAGTTTTTTCACACCAAAGTTAGAACGACCATTTTTTATAGACTCACTTTGTGTACGTGGACATAAAGGATTCCTCTGAGATCACTGCAAAGACTGGCCATCTGTGTGTTAACAACGGATCAACATTTACCTGCGAATCCAGCTTCTCTCACCCTTCTCTGCCATTTCCCAGTCAAAGAAGTGCAATCTCTATTAGCAGCTTAATGTAGTCTAGGCCTATCTGTGTTTTCTGATTTGTGAGAGTTAGAGAGAACTGGAGAATATCGAATGGACGTGGTGCATGTTTGTCGGTTAAAATAAGCGAAATTGTTAACTGAAGATGGAGAAAGTGGACAGAAAACAAGAAAGCTTTAATCAATGTTTACAGGAAATGCTGTGATGTCAGCAAGAGATGTCAGAATTGACCAAACAATATGGCTGACATGATGTGTTGTAGAATACATTTGTACATTTTTTTTACAATTACATAAACATGGACTAATTATTTTATTTTTTAATTTATGATTAGGCTAATTTTTGCAATGTTGCATAATAAAAGTTTTGAAATGGGAAATGCAGCAGGGCCCTTAGCTTTCTGAAAATGTGGCCCCCTGGACAATATAGTTGAATAGCCTGTACTAGGGGATGGACAGGGGGTTGGAAAGTTTACAACATTTTTCCAACAAGGGTGGTGGTAATGTTAAAGGTAATGTTAAACTCTGTCACAGCACATGTCATTCAAATAAAGGTGTTTAATACAAAGCCCAAGAAAGGCCTTGATACGTGTTCTGTGGAGTGGAAGCTGCACCAGGGCTCATGTATCATAGTGAACTGACCCTAAACAGAAGAGAGAAAAACTCACCTTTAACACTTACTACTCGCCAAACTTCGCCAAAGGTCGCCTAACTTCATGTAGCCTACATACCAAGACTGCAACAAAGCCAAAAACCATATGCAAACATATGGAAAATTTAAAAAAAAAATTAAAAAAATTAAAATACCAGTACAAATGTATCAGCACTCGATATTTTATATAGTTTTATATTAGAAACCGTGCATGTGCCTGTGTATCAATTCAAACGTCCCTCTAGCACTTGCACTTCCACCAGAGGGCGCCAAAGTATCATCTATTGCTGCTACTTCCACTCCGTCGACAGACCCCTGCTGCGCGGAGCAGCGCGGCCAGCTGTTCGTCTGAGGTGCTGCCGCATCTTCTGCAAATGGAGCCAACCTTGGCTCTGTCTGAGCAATTAAAAGCGGTGCGTGGCGAAGTCCAGTTGGTCAGTCCCAGCAGGGATGATGATGCTTCATAAGCGGAGATGTTGCAGGGCCGTATGATGCACCATGTAGGGGACTATATGCAGTGGCGGAGGAAGTAGGCTTAATCAGATCCTCTACGTAAGTAAAAATAGTAATACCGGACTGTAAAAGTCCTGCATTGAAAATGTTTCTAAAGTAAAAGTATGTTATAGGCTTTATCTGGGAATTGTACTCGATAGTCATTTTCATTATGGATTAATCTGATGATTATTTTCCAATTGATTGGTTGATTGTTTGGTTTGTAAAACTTCTGAGAATTGTGAGAAATAAGTGACACCTTCACAATGCTTGTTCTGTCCAACCAATAGGCCAAACCTCATAATTATTAAATGGAAACATGACAGTTTTTTCAAATAAAAATTACTAAAACTAATGTTATTAGTCTGATTTGTTGTCTCTCCTCCTGCTCTCTCTCCCCTCTCCCCCTCTCTCCTCCCCTTTCAACCCTACTCGGTCGATGCAGATGGCCGCCCACCCAGAGCCTGGTTCTGCTCGAGGTTTCTACCTGTTAAAAGGGAGTTTTTCCTCGCCACTGTCGCCAAGTGCTGCTCATGGTGGGAACCATTGGGTCTCTGTAAATAATATTTTAAAGAGTATGGTCTAGACCTACTCTATGTGAAAGCGTCTTGAGATAACTTTTGTTATGATTTGGCGCTATACAAATAAAATTGACTTGACTTGACTTGACTTGAAACTAAATCCTAATCTGCAAAGTAAAAATTACTAAGGCTGACAGATAAATGTAGTGGAGTAGAAGTGGCATAAAAAAAAAAAGGTAAACTACCTCCAATTTGTGCTTAAGTACATTACTTGAGTAAATGTAATTAGTGACATTCCACAACTGACTATATGTGTATTTTTAAAATGAAAAACATCTGCAGTTGTCAGTAAATGTCTTAAATTAACAGGCTAAACACACATAGTTTGACCTTGTGTGGCGGTCCTGTGTCGATGTTTCATTGTTTGTAGAACTTGGGATTCAAGGGTCGACCTTCAGATGAAACATTTTCCTTCCTAAGAGGGCTTTTTCACAGAAGCCATTTTGACATGTCATTGCAGGGTTAAACATAGGTATAATTAATATCTGTTCCATTTAGGTGGGCCAGGGCCCTGGTATGGTGAATGTTGGCTCACTGGAAAGTTACTTCACACTAAATAGAACAGGACCATTATTAATTTGATCATTTACAACAGTGTGTCACATGTCAAAATGACTACTATGAAAAGGGCCTATTCTTAGGAAACAGACAAGTCTTGTCATCAATAAGTTTCCTTCATCTTTGGGAGACACCGATCACTTCATATATTTAAAGAAAAGCTTTTTTTTTGTCACTGCTATTATTTTTTGTTCATTGTTCCTCTTTAAAAATCCCCAAATGTTTTGTATTTCTTGAACCCTTCCAGTAAATTGTCATTATAGATGTGTAGAATTAAAGTAAAAACTGCCAGCGGTAGACTGATATACCACAGCGGATGGTGATGAATTATGGGATGCAGTCAGTTCTGATTACCACTCCACAGTAGTGTAAGGATGAGTATGCGTTAAGTGTGGTTTAATTCATGTTGGTTACACCCTCACTTATTCTCATCACAAGTGTGGGTGATCAAACAAACAGTTTAGTCATTGAAGAGGCTGCCTGAATTCTCAAGTGAGTTTCATTATACTCTTTATAATAGAATCAAACTATCCCACGTTGCAATACTGAACAAGGAATGATCACTGACTAATCTACCATCAAGCACTGTTCACCACCTAACTAGTGTCTGTTTCAGCTTTTTGACATTAACGTCACTGCAGTATTTTTTACTTTTTTAGAAGTTTTTGCAAACTGTTAAGTTACAGCTTACATTTTTCTACAATTAGAGAAAATGAAGAAAATGATCAGCAGTCACTTCAAAATAGGAACAAACAAATTAGTTAAAAACAGTCAAATCACTTAAACTATATAAGTTTAAGTTGTCCCCTAGTTACATTTTTATATGGCAAATCACCATAACAGAGGCTGAATAGTAAACAAAAACTTAAACGTGATGTTTCATACTGCTGGTGACAATTTAATTAAATGATGTTGACTGCTCTCATTTGTTGGATAGAAATGAAAAGCCCTATATTTAAAGAACTGTATTAAAAAAAAACTAACACTTCAGAATGACATCATGAAAATCATAACATAATCTTAATATTTATTAGTTTTAAGGGTGTCAGGGCTGGGGCACGACCCAGGGAGCACAGGGAAAGGAGCCAATCGCAGACACAAAACTGCAGTTAAAAGGTTTATTAAACAAAAGAGCTTGCAAAAAAAAAAAAAAAAGGAGCCAGGAAACATTTGACAAGGACCAGACAGAGAACAAAGGGAACCCAGGAACATAAATGCACACACAACTAATCAGAAACAAGACACAGCTGTGGTGGGCAGGTAGGCTGCAGGAGAAGGAGGGAAACACAAGGGCTGTGCAAATGAGATCTAAACACGAGACAGGTGTGTAGGGCAAACTGAGACACACAAGAGAAACACTAAGATACACAGGGAACACAAATAGAATCAATCATCATTGTTTATACTCTTTATTTAGTGTTCATAATAAAGCCATGGCAGACAAGAGTCTAAATGTGCAGGTACGCTTGTATTGTCAGTAAGTGCGTGGGTAAAAATAAAAAATTTTGTGAACTCGGACATGATAAACATGGATCTAAAAACATACCAGTAATACCTGTGACAAGACCAGTAGGAAAAGGTGAACACCTGAAACCAAACACTTAGTTGGTCAGACAGTAAAACAAACACAGTATAAAAAAATGTTTGTAAAGTTGGGCGTTAATCTAAAGAGATAAAGATAAAAATAAATATTAGATCAACAGCTGATCTGAAAATAATTGTTCCAGTGGGTTTGGCCTTTTTCTTTTTTTTTTTTTTTTTGTTTAGTAAGCTTTCATCTGAAAGTCTATGTGAGCTATGAGTTAGCCTTTGGGTTATCATAAAGTATTGTTTGGAAAATATAGGACAAAATCAAAAATAGGGATGTGTAAGTAAAGCTACAAAGATTTAATGTTATGACACCCCCAGGAATCTTAAACTGCTTTTGAATTTCTAAGAGCGAAAATTTGATTTTTGTTATCTTTTCCTTGTTGAGCATTGTGAGTCATGTGCAGTCATAGATTACCCTCCATCTGCAGAAAAACAAATCCATTCATATCAGATAAATCTGATAAGAGGCTTTGGGACTTTGATACCGAAAAGAAAAAACTGTTGAAAACAGGAAACCTGCCTTCATCGCCTCATTAGGCTTGTGGCGAAAGCCTCCATAGCTGATTTAGCATGTTGAGTTTAGAGAGAAACTGGATGAGTACCTGGAAGAGAAGAACAAGTGATAAGGCCATCAGTGTGAATGAAAAGAGCATAAAGCCGTTACTACAATATAATATATGAGTATTCAACAGTGCACCATGGACAGGTCAGCCATGGTGCTCATATTTATGTTTGGTGTATTATGTGTAGGATTTTGCAGTATTCTGTTTTTAAAATGATCTTACAATAATCCTTTTATCTGTGGGTTTTTTCTTTATATCTTTTTCCGTGCAGTTACCAATATTGCACACAGGGGTCACTGAACCTCTATTGTTTAGTCTAATGTGAACTAATCTAATTCCTTCAAAGTCTACCTCATTTATGATCAAGATAACACTAATAGAGTTAAACTGCTTTTTTTGAAACTGAGACCACAACTGTCTCCCAAAGAAAAGGCACAGGGACTGTAAATTATAACAGGGACTGTAAGCTACATAGTTTCTGACAGTGAATCAATTACAACACCAAGGGGGTCCACCAGTATTTTTTATTTTAGTCAGCAGAAGGCTTCCTGGAATTGTACAGTATGCATTAAACCTCTATAAATTGCTCATGAATGCCTATAACATGTCCATGAAGCTTAACGCAGCTGAAGAAGTTCACAGATACCGGCAGAGAGCTGCAGGGGGGATTCCCCGTGCCATCTTGAGGCTCTGTGCGTCTGTTTAGGGAAGGCGACAATAAACACAGCCGGCGGTAGACAAACAGCTTTGACTAAAGCCCACTCATGATGCGAGATAAAGCCTATCGCCCAGTGTGGAGGTGGGACAAATAAGCCTGGGGGGACTCCCCTGTCCATGTATTGGGAAATCTATCTCTCTCTCTCTGTGTCTCAGATTCTCTCTATTTCTCTCTCTGTCTGTGTCTCTTCCTCCCCTCTCCCTTTCTTAAGTTTTCTCTCTCTCAATTTCGATATCTGCCGATGGTAGCATGCTCTCTGCAGTTTCACCTCACCCCTGCACACACACACTTATTGATTTTCCATAGAAAGGTGCGAGATGTTTATCTAGGTCTCTCTCTCTCTCTCTCTCTCTCTCTCTCTTTCTTTCTCTCTCCTTCAGTGTCCCTCTGACACTGTCCTTTCTGATGTATAAACAGATTCATAATGACTCAGCCAGCAGCAGAAACCCGTTCCACACGGTTCTCCACTCCCCACAGCCATCACACATTGCTGTTTTGGGAGCACAGTACCAAAAAGTGTGGGTGTATTGTCCAAGAAATGTGCCCATCTTCTCCCTGTGTGAGAGAAATGGAAAGTATGAATTTACCAGAAATGTAGGTTGCAGATCATTAGATTATATAAACAATAATTTCTGCAAACAACTAAGCAGTTTTTATATTTCTGTCAAGCTCATTACAAATCAAGAATGCTGCAAAATTCCCACGTGATGTCGAGTTAGACATTTTTTTATTAAAGTTGTCACATGCAACATTTTACATGGAACCAATAATAAATAATTACAACCAGACCACTTCTCATCATGTTAAAGGTTTTGCAAGATGTGCTGCTTTTGACACACAACAAGGAGAGGGTGCTGCTATTCAAGTGCAAATGGAAAGTGTCTGGGAAAGAGAAGTGATGGGGTGGTGGACAAGAAGCAGCGCTGTCTTTGCAACATGACACAACAAAGTTTATGACAGCTGTGGTTTTAACAGTTTACCAGTGGTGTGAGATAACAGCTCCCAAATGTTTAAAGCTGCATTAATTGATTTAACTGACATATCAGCACCCTTCAGTGAACTTGTTAGCAAACAGAGAATCATCCAACAGAACCAGAGGAACATTATCAATCATTTGGAGCTGTGTTTGCTCTCATATGATGAAAGTCCAATATTCACTCTTTTAGCTCTGTGTTTGGTCTCTACCAACTCCTGAGGGAAATATCTGGTTCTTCAGCTTTCAAATGCTCCAGTATGTTCAACAGCTAGTTTCTCACTGTGTCCGTGGGTTTTTAGAGCTTTTTTACTCTAAAAAGCAGCTGAAAATGACACTTAAAGAGCAGTGAGAGTGAACCAAAACAGCAAAGTTGCTTGCCGGATGGACAAACAACTCACTATAAAGTTCAGTAAACCTGCAGATTGTGGTGATACTTCTCCGTAGGTTTGTCACCACGAGCGACCCCTTCTACATTGTCATTTGATTCATTGTTATTATAAAAATATGGATTGTAGCCGCTTTAATGTTATTAAACCATAGTTTTTTGTATAATTATATGTCAATATTTATAAACCCATGAGCATTTTCACAGAAGAGAAAAGGAAAAGCACAGGTGTAAAAAATAAAAAGAATGATGGCTGGATTCCATTTAGCTGCTTCAGTTTCAGGGTCCTGGTATTGTACATGTTTGCTCACTTTTATAGACCTTTTTTATTTTATATTATTTTATATTATTTTATAGACACTTGAATAGAACAGAGCCATTGTTGATATTACTAGTGTGCTTTTCCTACTATGACGAGTCAAGTCCGCTGTGAAAAATACCTATTAGCCAAAATAATATGACTGACAATCAAGGGAAGAATTCAGTGACTCCTCTTAATATGGAAGGTAGCACCCCACTGTCACCCAACTGGGCAGCTTTTTGCAGAGTTTAGCCACTTACTGTTCATTGCTTTGGTTGAATTAAAAGAGCTGAAGTTATGTTGAACATGTATTTGATTGGTGGGAAGAGAGAAGAATAATGGGATGCTCGTGTTGACCTGTGCTGAATGTCCAATGACTTTAGCTAACATTTGATGATATGTTAAAGGTATTTTTTTGTCAATCTACTTCTTAATATGAGCAATGGGGTCCGACACAAATCAAGAGCAGGTTTGGTTATTTCAACTGAGATTTCTGTGTTTGTGTTTTTGCCCTTGTTTTTCTCTCTGTCGGAAAAAGGTGACGTCTCGTATTTATATTCACCAATCAGATTTGAGCAACATTTGAATAAACTGTTGTAAGGTTGGTCTGCTTGTCTTGCCAAGACTGTCGATCTTATCTGAACAAACCACACAATCCTTATGAAATCATAATTTAATCATGAATATAAAACATTACATAAAATTTAGCACCAAGGTTTCAGGGGCTTTAAGCATGACAACCTGATATCTTAATAACTGATGTAGTGTATCAAGACTCCCGGTTTGTAGGTTGTGGAGTCTTTCTATCACTATCATTTTTGCTTAAAGCTGCAATAGAATTCACTGGAAATGTCAGTGTCTGCAGGTACAGTACATACACATAGATTTTTTTCTTAATGCCTTTAAGGAGCATTTTGTTCCATATACAGCAAATGCTAATATGAGGGTATGTTACCTGCATCAGTGATGCCAACAGTTGCCACCTACAGCATGACTTTCTCTGACCCATATGATTAATCTGACAGGAAGCAACCTTTCCTTCCCAAACATCACATGCTGCTGTTGTTTGTATCTTTGACAGTAAATCAATGAACTAAATGACAAAATGCTGATTTTTGAATTGAAATGTGTGTTGACCTGTTCAGTAACATTTCAAACAAGTTCAAACTCAAAGAGTCCCTCCTCTCAATTTAGAGTTTGACAAACAAAATGACTTATGGTATAAAACTGAACCAAACTAAGGTACTTTCTTGACTGACAACATCAAAATGCTTTTGTAGACTGCATCTTCTATATTTTATTGAAACTTCTCTGCAACTTTTTTTTACAGACAGAGGTGGGAAGTGGCATGAATAAGCCCATGCAGAGCAGAGCCCACGGGACTCCCCCCATCCATATAATTGTCTTTTCTATGAAACAAGAATCTATCATGTCATTAAAAATGCTTAATTTCCTACTCTCCCTCAACTTGACATGCCGAATTATCAGACGTGCATGCTGCAGGGATACAGTACATAAAACTGATTATATTTACAAACAAGAACATGTGGGTCCTTGTATGTGACACACATACAAGGACCCACATGTTCTTGTTTGTATGCGTGCTCACCGAGGAGACGGTTGATGGTTTCACATGTGTCTGAAAGGGCCTTTACAAGTAAAAGTCCTGCATTCAAATTCCCACTAAAGTAAAAGTACACAAGTATTAGCATCAGAATATACTTAAAGTACCAAAAAAAAAAAAACTTACTTAAATTACTTCCGATTTCAGAATCATATATACTATATGGCTGGATTATAATTAGTGATACATTAGTGTGTAAGCATTACTAATGCTGCTGCTGTTGAAGGTGGAGCTCATTTTAAGGACTTCATATACTGCGGGGTACCTTAATCTATAATAACACATCGTAATTTATTAGTTGATTTATATTTTGTAATAATAAACTGAATCTGCAAAGTAACTAGTAACTAAAGTTGTCAAATACATGTAGTGGAGTAAATAGTTCAATATTTCCCCTTGAATTGTAGTGGAGTAGAAGTATAACAAAGCATAAACTGGAAACATTCAAGTCAAGAACAAGTACCTCAAAATTGTACAGTACTTGAGTAAAGATACTTAGTTACATTCCACCACTGGCACCAAGCTACACTGGAAGGCACCAACGAAGGCAGGGAAGAAGATTGCTAGCAAGTACACATAGATGCAGGTTTTAAAATACTTGATAAAACTTACTTTGGTAAAACTTAAAAAAGGTTTTATCAGAAAGGAAATTCATTCACCACATTTGTTAAATCTCAAGGATACACACAGAGAATTTTGGTGAGTAACACTGAATGTGCATTTTAAATGTGGATTGTATGATACTATGATACTGCTGTTGATAATGAATGAAGGCCCCAAACATGATAATGAATAATTATAGCCTCCACCTGTTTGGACACACCAACACACACTGGCATTACTTAACCCTTGTGTTGTCCTCTGGGTCGAGGTGATGTATCATATGTTTGTGTCATCCTTTTCCTTTATTCTGTTTCTTACTCTGTTCCTATTGTCAAGAAACAAACTAAAAACAAAAGATAACCGCTTCAAGAATCACAAATGTCATGCATAACAACATTTACATACACAGAAGGACATTTTCGGCCACCGGGTCACCTTGACCCAGAGGACAACACAAGGGTTAATTTTGAAAATGTAAAAAAAAGAAAATGTTTTCTCAAGCCACCAATAGTCATCCCCAAAATACTATCACATAATTGAGAGCCAACTGTTGGCTATTTTTGTCTTGATATGGTGCAGTGTTTAATCCACACTGTTATCACTGATGTGGAATACATGGATGTACTGCATTCTCCACAACAGAGCCATTGATGTGACTGATCAGGTAAGTTAAATAAGAAACAGAAAGATGAATTAAAATCAAAGACAGTCAGGAGGAGGTGATAATTGCAGATTAAGAATTTGCGGTAATCAAGTATTTGTATCAAACAGCGCTGGCAGCAACGTAAAGTCTGTATTCTGAACAAACACACTTAAAATTTAAAAGACAGCTCTTCCACTGTAGCACGAACACAGTGAGTAATGTAATATACACAGAGATCAAATCATTTTCTGACCTCTTTCTACATGTTTTCCAACTGATCTCATCAGAGAGAAGGCTAATTAATGTGATTGAGTGAGTTAGTCAGTTAGAGGAACGAATCATGTTTGGGCTTTTGGACTAGCCACAAGAAATTCAAGGAAAACTTTTGTAGGGGGTGTTGGTGAACCTCTGATTCAGATGAATGTAGCCAGGAAAGGCCATGGAGCTTGCCCCTTGACTTATGAGCAATTGCTGTGGCTTTGGTGTAACTGCCTGTTTCAAGTGTCGGTAGGCCTTGATTGATGGTGTGGGGGGAGTGTCTGGGCTTTTTTCCAGGGGTATTCCAAATTGGCTACGTGGGGCCTATATTTGAAGTGGCCCAGTGAGAAAGTGCTGCAGATCGGCGGCATTTGTGTGCACCAAGTTGAAGTAAGGCCACCTGAGGTAGCTGCGGTGCGATGAACTGCAAAGACAAATATAGCTGATGATGACATAGAACCCCAAACAGGAAATTCAAATTCAACATTTATCACAGAGTTATCATACAATAGTAGGGTAAACATGTGGACACCTGCAATGACAATAAAGTACTTTAGTGTGTGGTTTAGTTTAGTATGGGTATGGAGATTAGTCAGCAGCTAAACCTTTGACTACTTTTGTTTGGATTTTTGTTTTATCACTGAAGTTACTGAAGTGTTTGTTGTGATGTTGGCCCACAGCTCAACGTTATCATTAAAATAATCACAGCGTGGATTCCCGCAAACAGGGAGCAGATGAAGGGAGGAGCAATGAGTGGTGAGACGCAAGGAAAAATGTTATTTGGCAAATAGTAAAAGTGCTTCCCTATAATTAAGATATGACAGTGAATCAAGGATCCAAAACATTTGATTCTATCACCAAACGGTATGAAGAATATCTCATCATTGCGAGGTAATATAGACGTGTCGTTACCTGTTCAGTTGTCTGTGATCTGAGAGCGAGCCGGGTATATGTGGGTGAACTGACTCTGAATGGACAATTTGTTTACCTGCCCTCAACACCAGGCAGTTACACAGGAAGTCAGCTGACCTGTGTGGTGTGAGCTTTGCTGTCATGAAAGGGGATGTTTCTGTGTCACAGCGGAAAGATAGACCAGCGATATTGGTAGACAGACTGTGTTCCAACTTCACCTCCCCCAGTAGATAAAGTAAAGGAAATGGATGATGGTGGGCGACCTCGGCATGCACAGCACACATAGAAACGCACTGATGGTGGGGGGGATGTGTAGAGATGATCAGATGGGCAACCTGATGGACTGTGGTATAGATGGAAAAGTAAATGTTTTTGTGACGTACAGCAGCACACCACAGACTTTCCAAAAATACACAAGAAGGGAAAAATCAACTCCTTACTCATACTTATATATATTCTTGTCTCAAATTGTGCTTTGATTCATCTTCTTCACAAGAAGTGGTTTTTAATGTGTCCACGCAGAAAAACCTAAATGTCATCTGAGGTCATCATCATCAGGTAAAGCTGTAAAGCAGTGAAGCCAGTCAAGTTCCATTAGGTTTTAAGCAAAAATCATTTATTTCTTTATAGATGTGAAAGTACTGTCATGTCCTCCTCATGTATCACCAAAGTCCGTGGATGATGCACAGGTAATCTTAATCCACCGAAGCATAACAGGAGTGGAGGAAGCAGACAAGGAATGCAAAAACAACCTTTCTTTGAATTTGTCTTACTGTAAAAAAGAAGTGGATATAGCCACCGTGACGGTACCCATTGGTTTGTGGACCACCATTTTGTAGCCTGAAGTTTGGCGTTTTGGCTTCTTGGCCAGACGCCCCCTGCTAGCTATTAGAAAAAAGGCAGTTTTTTAAGGCACTTCTGCGTTGGCTTCACTTTTCAGATCCGGAGGCTAGGTCCACTTATTTTATATAGCCTATGGTCAAAGTTCTAGGACGAAAACATGGACAACATCCAAAAGCAAGTTCAGGGCTATTTAAATGTACACAGTGCCATGGATACACATTGTACGCCTCTATCCTGATAAACAGGTTGCCGTGGTGGCGATTTGTCAATCACAAGGTTGCCCCGCCCTTGATCTTCATGCCTCTCTCTCCACTGTTTTGATGATTTTGTTTTGAATTTAGATTTTTTTCAAAATTCACACACACTTGAAAAAAAAAAGAAATTCTTAAAGTCGAGCTTATTGACTTTCCAAAAAAGATCTGCCACCCATATAGCAAACATATGTTTAGTCTGCAAAAAACATCCGTGTTGTATTTAGGCTTGTATGTGAAAGATGAACCACACTGTCTGGGTTTAAAGTCACCTGCTTTGCATAACCATCAGCCCCAACCACTAGACTTTTTGTGGTGGAAAAAACATGTCACGCTATTGCCACCAACTTAGACAGGGCTGTGATTATTTAGCCTTGGAACCAGACGAATCTGCAAGTTCATGTTTAATTTGCTCTGGCAGATTCGTCTGGCCCCTCTCCCACTCAAAATGATTTCCTTGCCTTTGTGTCGGGCGAACCAATCACAAGCGTTTATGTAGTTTGAGGCGGGTTTAATACGATGACTGACAGAGACAAGCGCTGTTCAAGTATCTTTGTAAATAATCAAGATGTTTTCCATGTTCCCCGGCTGGCTACAGCGGCAGTATTAAATGGTCTGGACGGTAGATTTTCTCTAAAAGAAGAACAAACAATAAGTTGATAAGTTATGTGTATTTGGTGAATTTCTGACAGGACGTCCTGTCTGACAGGACGGCGTTTCATTGCTCTGATTGGTTGTCTCCGCCCGTCGATAACGCACCTTGGAAATCGAAAATTAACCAAGAGCTTCCAGACTAATACTCATATGTGAATTAGTCTGGCGATGCCAGGCTGTTGGTTATTGCCTTCATTAAGAGATCATCAGACAAACAAAAGCTGCATTTACATGGAACTTCTACTATTAATGGGAATAATAATCCAGTCAGAATAAAAATACTTCATGTAACCACCTCAATCAGAAGAAACTGACCCAATCCAGTCTGACTTGAATTATTTTCAGGTTGAGTGGGTTGGTGTAAACCTTTCATAATCCGTTCAATCGGAAAATATTAGCGCCTCATAACCATATAAAAATATATTCCAATCATTTCTCTCTGGTTGGAACAGCTTCCATGTTCTCTTTCTGCACGTTTGCCCCATGTGGGGGTAATGGTGATGTGAGGAGTTTCCGGGAGGGACGTTAACAAAGCTACCATTAGCTGAATAAACATGACGGGAAATACCAGCCAGCCAACATCAGCAACGACATGGCTTCCTATTCTAACCAAAGGGGCTGGTGAATTTTTAATAGACTAGCTGTTGCTGGTGGGTGATTATTAGTTTCCAGACTTGTAAGGTAATGTTATGTTCACCTGAAAGTCGAGCAACGTTATTATGATATGTAACATTAGTGTAGAGTTAATGTTATATTACAGCCAGGGACCAGCAAATGTGGTGTGTGTGTGTGTGTGTGTGTGTGTGTGTGTGTGTGTGTGTGTGTGTGTTCTTCTTCTTCTTTTATATTTCCAGCAGATTAGACGCTTTACAGCAGGCACTTTGTGCACGTAAACAGTTATATTCTGATTAAATGCTTTGGGGCAAGTAAACACACGTCGTATCACTTCATTTAACTTCCATGTCAACAGTTAGGTTGGAATCTCTAATCAGAATGATTTCAATCGGACTGCAGAAATATTGTCCATATAACCGCAGCTAAAGGTCATAGACTTAGACTTAGACTTAGACTTAGACTCAACTTTATTGATCCCTTTGGGATGACTCCCTCAGGGAAATTCAGTCTCCAGCAGCTTGTACAGTACAGTGGAAATTTAGACTAACCAACAATGCCGTTGTTTTTCTGGGGAGGACAGTCTCTTTTTACAAATCCGACAGTCACAGAAGCTGTGTCCCTTTCATTAGGATTTAGTTCAGTTCATCCAAATTAAAGTATGTTAAATGGAAATTGAATTGGTTTTAGCGAATAAAATGCCGGCAGTCATAATGTAGCATTATTGTTGTTGCTGCTGTTGCTTTATAATGTTTCGCCGCCAGCTGAATTTAGTAGGTTCATCTCTTTCATTTTGTATCATCTGTAGCAGTGACATGACTGACGCTTCTGGATTACTGTACCAAGTTTGAGTTTCACATCAAAGTATTGATATCCTATCAGTGAATATATGGATTGTTTATAAATTACACCAGTAGTTCACTGAAATAATTGTCTTTTCTTTAAGAATATTGGCAGGAGAACTGGCCACCTGATGAATGTAATATCCACTGTAATGTAGCAAAGATTATTTTTTTTAACACCCCCAATGTTGTAATAAACCCCAGGAGGGCCTGTTGCTGGAAAATAAAGCCTACACTGTTGACCCAACTATATTATAAACATATCAAGACTTATCTTACTTATCTAGATGACTCAAAGCTGAAAAGTCCCTTTTACAGAGAAGGAAGGGAAGAGGAATGTTTGCAGGACAGGAGATGTGATCTACTGTAGATTAAACTAAATAAACTGTGTATGAGTCTGAACTCCTACACTGAGTCAGGTTATTGGTAATGTACTGTATAAGGTCTATGGCTGCTTGAATCAGATGATAAACTGAGGTGATAAATGACTCAGGGCTACAAAGCTGTTAAGCTGTTCTATATGTATATGTTTTTGCATTATCATAGAGAGACCGCTATTGAACTTAAAACACCATAACCACAGCGCAATGTAGTATGGCTGCTCTGACAATCTCCCCAGAGCTACTGTTGTGTTTCCCCTTCTTTCTCAGGCCGTTTGGCGTGGACTCGGTGAGAAAACGTTTACAGATGCACCACTGAGAGTATTTTGACTGTACGGTTTTTCAGCTCCTGTGTTATAGCTGCAAACCTCGGACTGCAAGAACTACCGTAAGAAGGGCCACGCAGTTCAGTGACAGGGAGCTGCCAGCCATTCAGGTCACCTACAGCACACTTAGTCTGAAGAAGGGCCCCGTGATAGTCAATGTCTCCTGCCACACAGCACACAAACAGTTCATCTTGCTGCCATCTGACAGATGGTGTCGAAGTGAGAGTTTCTATCGCCCTCATTTCACATAGTATCCATCTGATATTGAGTAGCTGCTATTTACCATGTGTTAGTCTAAAGCAGCACCCATTAAATCAACAAACCACATGTAATTACAGTTATTAAACTGTACTATTGATGTTGTGCAATTAGGAGTTTCCTGCAATATTTTGATTTTTGTGCAGTTCTGTGCAATATTAGTTAGAATGTTTGGACTTTTATAATTGGTACTCATACTTTTTGAACCTTTCCTATATTCATTCTTATTGATAAACATACGTAGGTAATGTTGTCTTAACTGTTGTGCTTTATGTTTGTTGCATGGGATCTTCAGAGTAGTCCTAAAAATGTAATTGTGAAGTTGGTCCTGTTGTGCAGATGAAAAAACATACACCTTTGACCTTTGACCTTTGAGAAGGAGAGAGGGACAGAGAAAACTGTTGGACTGTTCCACTACCAGACTTATAGGCCATACAACTATACTAAAATTCTGTTTAACTGAGATATAATAAATGCAGTGAATGACTTTAACACAAATACTGTGAAATCAGCTGTGATAGTGTGTGCTTTGATTGATATTTTCAGTACCTTTATTTATACTTTTTATTTTTGTAGAAACATTAAAAACAAAAAACTGACAATAATGCTGCTTAATATACTGTGTGCAGAAGTGAACTGTTGTCATGTTATCTAGCACGGTTCAATCTACATACCAATATGAAACCATTAAGCAGTGCTATCATTCTGCATTCACTTTTGATTTTAGTGTTGCAAATTTTCTTTCTGTGAAAGCCGCCAATGATTGTTTAAAATAAAAAGGAGAGAATAAATTACACATACACACTTTGTACTTATAGACCTTTTTCACAGCACTTGTCAAACACAGCTCATAACATTAATAATTGCTGCATACATTCATGTTCCAGGGTCCTGGTTGTCCGTGCTTGCTTTAAGGCCTAAACATGGTTCTCAGAGCTGGAAGGTTGTGGGTTGTGTAGGTTTTAATTTAAAAAAATGTTCAAGCCTGATTCCTGACAACCAATCAGCTTGCTTGACACAAAGGTTGTGTATCTTTCCTTAAACGTAATTGCATGGAACAGAGCAACATTAATGTTTATGCATGTATTTCTGTCAAAATTGTCAGAATTATCTGCAATGAGAAAAATAAGTAAGTGCTTCATTTTCAATTTGAGAAATAGAAGCAGATGACTATAGTTAGCCTGAAAATGAGTTCAAGAAAAAGTACATTATCTGATGCACTTTCACTATGAACAATGAAAATTTGTGAAACTAGCTAGGTGTTCAACTGTACAACTCTGTCATTGTCTGACACTTTACCTGTCAACTCTTTAATGCACTGATGTGTTACGGGAGGATTTAAGTTGGTCTAATGCAGCTGATATGGGTATGGTGCCCATAGACCAAGTGAGGTTGGACAGGAGGGTTGAGCGGAGAAGCCAACTAAACTGACCAACTAAATGCTTAACCCTTAAACTGAGGCACAACTTTAACAGTGTTAGATAGACACATGTGGAGGCAGACAAAACAAATAACACAAGAAACAAAATAATAGTAGCAATGATTGCAAGGGATGACAGAATTAGTCTTAGAGAGTGTGAGCTGCCACGCTGGAGGCTCTGTCCCAGAAAGTCTGCAGACTGGGGTGGGGGGGCGGTGAGCAGACCCGTGTCCGCAGATTCTGAGACGGGGTAAGGAGTGGAGGAGGTCTGATGGGGGGCAAGGAAATGGAGGGATTTGTAGGTTAGAGGGTTTTGTGGATTTTGTAGCAGATATGGGACTTGACCGGGAGTCAGTGAAGGTACTTGATGTACTTTGTTCCAAAGCTATACTTAGAGATATTTTTTATATTGAAATTTCTATACACACAATAAGTAACAGGAAACATACCAACTTTTGTGCAATTGGTTCATATAGTAGCAATGTCCTCGCTAATGGCAGTTTCCAATCTGGCTTCAGTAAACTGCACTCATCTAGATTCAGCAAGTTTTCTGTGATCTGAATATTCAGTTTTGTGGTAAATTATCTTTCTAACATTGTCTTTAATCTTTAATGCCAGATATGACACAATCTTAACCACTTTGATGACAACACAACTTTCTCTCTGAATTTGAATATATATAATGTAAAACTGCTTTGGTGACATGATTGATACAATTCCTTGAACTTGTTTGGCTCCCTGATACATGATGGTAAACCAAACAAATAACTTCAGTGTTACCTTTGAACCCCATTTGTAAAATAACATGTTGGTGATTATGTTTTTCAGCTAAAAAGAGTGAAAATCTCAAAATCCATCTTGAAATAAAGTTGTTTTGTATTTCATTTAGTTTCCAATTTAGTAAAATGTTTTTATACTTCCTGGTTTGTACATGCCTGTTTTACTTAATGTCTTAAAGTCTCCATCCTTATTACACTATTTTCTTTTAATTACAGCTGAACATTTCATGACATTTAATGTCATCGAACATTGCAATGAGTCAGTCAGAGCTGCAGTAGTGTGACAAACTAAATACTGTATGAGTCATTTCTCAGACTCAAAGCCTCAGGGCCATTTTTCATTCCCACTGTGACCCTAGGTAGAAAAATAAAACACTGATTAAAAGTCCCTTTTGAGGGTAATATAAACATTGTGAACTTTGTTGGGTTTTGGTTGGATGTAACAGTGCTACTCAGATGCATATGTGTGGATTCTTGGGGGAGGAGAACCGGAGGTGTTCCTTCAAACATTGCATCATGATGATGATAATGACACAACGCCTTGCAGCTCCGACCTCTTGCCTACGTGTTAAGTTTCACTTCCTCTTTGAACAAGAGAGATTTACAGCACAGAAAAGCAGTCTAGAAGAAGTTTACAAAGTATGTGGGCGTGTAACAAAGAAGTGTCATACTGAAACAGGTAACTGTTTGGTATCTGAGAGGAGGCAAACTTATCAACTGAATTATTATTGAAATTTTAATATTCATGCATTTTACCAGGCTTGTTAAATGGCTTTCTGGCTTTCTTTATAGACATTTTAACACCATAATATAAGATTAAGATTGTATCACTGTCTTAAATGCCATTATAATTGGAAATTAAGTGGAAATAATAAATAAAAAAACTCAATTACAACAATATGTATATAACCATATTAACACTTTCATCTTATAATGGCTATGTCAGTCATCCATTTTTAATCTCCTGTTCTGCTTAAACACTTGGTGGGCTGGTGATACCAACCCTGACTTAAATAGAATGGATGTATTTCAGTACATAAACTCAATAATAATAAACATTGAGTCAGTAATCAAGCTGCAAGCAGCAACGAAAGGGGTTTGAAAGGAGCACTGGGGTAACCAGGTGTGTCGACTTATGCATGAACAAAGTTGGATGCACATTGATTGATAAAAGGAAAAAGCTATGGAGGAAACCTTTTTTAACAATATTCATCATGTCAAATTTATTTTATTTATACTCCATTTTGCGAAAAGTCACTACAGCGCCCCATTCTATCTGAATGGCATGAAATATGGTTTGTAAACCTGACTTCTAAACACATTCCTGAACAATGTAGCCGAGTTTGATCCTGATATTCCAAAAGGTCAACAGATCAGTTTTGTGGTTACTACACTACAACACTACACCAGTCAGGAACAATATGCAACACATGCATAAAACATGGTCCGAAAGCATGTGTCCTAAAATGTGTGGTGACCCCTTTTTATTGTTGTAAAATACCACTGAAAACCATAGTCCTCACTTTGTGTTCAAAGTTCAGCTGAGATAATATAAGGCTGCAGCAGGGCCGTTTGTACTAAAAAGACTGTAACTTTGAAGAAAAACCCACTTGTATTGTCAAATTCAGACTGCTGAAGTCTCATATCAGCATCAGAAACATTTTGATGCATTTTACATAGAATGAGTACTGTGTCAGTGTACCCCACAAGTTACATTAAAAGTGATTTTCAATGAAACTCCCAATAAAACATTTGAAAAATTGAGAGAAAACAGAAAACTACGATACACAGTCACAATCATTAGACTTTACAAACTTAATAGTCAAGTCAACTTTATTTACAGTATATGGCAGAAAAAAAAAATCACAAATTAGTTTCACTGGGCATTACAATCTGTACAACATACAACACTCTCTGTCCTTAGACCCCTGATTTGGATACAATACAATACTATACCAATACCAATATGGCTGCAGTATATTTTTATCCACCTGCCAGGGAACTCGCAACACAACTAAATTCAATACAAAGCAAGCTTTCATTTGCACCCAAGAATTTCATCATTCTGAGTTAGCAACGTGGACAGAGGTCTTAAGGAACTATTATAATTTAACTTTTTACACATTTATTTAAGTTTTAATATAATAAACTCCAAGTTGGTCGGCTTGTGAAAATGGAAATGAAACATGCGGTTCCTGCCTGGTTGGTCATCCTCACAGGTAATAGTAGTCAATCAGAGAGATGAAAATGAGTAATTACACAGGAAACTTTTCTTGTGAAAGTGTGATTAACACTGTGTGTGTGTGTGTTTGTGTGTGCGTGCATGCGTGCCTGTGTGGTATGTGTTTTTACAGAATGATGGATGGCAAGAAAGTAAAGCATATAATGAGTTACCACTGAAGTTACCAGACAGATTTGGACTTTGTGGCAATTTCTTGTCAAAACAGATATTTCAAATTAAATGGGCACCTTATGGTACTTTCTACTTGAATTTGGTGTAGCAATCATGAACATAGGCATTTTTTTTACTAGAACGGAGTAGTTTCTCCGTCACCTCTCACCCACGATAAGGTAAATAAACTTCAGTCCAGAGTGTGAAAACAGCTGTGTCTGCACCTTTGGTTTGCCTCTCACCTCTGGAGGAGAGTCACATCCTTCCTCGCAAGACTTGACAGTTCAGATGGGCCACACCCACTCTTTCCTGAGCAAACACAGCCATGAAACTCCTCCGCTTTTCATGAAACTACCATCAAGTGTACACAAGAGGACCCAGAGAAATTGCATAACACCTAAAGGAACAGGTTTTGACAGCTGAATAAAGTAGCATGCCACACATAAACATGAAGCCCCGAGAGCAGTTTGTGTTGCTTATATGCAGACAGTCTGATTTCAGCCTGGTCAGAGTTTATAGAAATGGAACGTGCTGTCTGTGTAGGTAGATTTCAAGAATTTTATGCTTATTCTGTTACCGTTGGCCAGTCTGACCTTCTCCAGAAAGAAGATCTCTGTCTTGCTCGCGTTCTTCTTTTGGATGGTTACGGCTCTTTTGTTGAACGTTTGTATGAGAGAAACATCTTCGCTGGTGAAATCTGAGAATTTCACCCATCCGTCAATTATGTAGGTTCCAGCTTTGTCCACAGTGAAGATGTCATATATTCCCTGTTCATCACTCTCTATGGAGGAGAAGGAAATATTTTTCCTCAGCACACTGAGAAATTAACGTGTGAACAGAAATGTTGGAAGCAATTTAAATATAAGTGATGCTTACTTTTTAGTTTATAGGCTGTGTTGACTTTCGCTGTATCATCCAATGGTGGGGCATCCTGTAAACAAACATGCATACAGTATTACATAGAGAAGAGACACTGGTGATAATATTTTCTTTCTATCAATGCTATGAGGTGTTTCTCACCTGGTTGCATGATGGCGGGAACATAACAAAATGCAGGAGAAAGCCGGCCACCAGAGCCACAATGACCAACCCCATCACAGTTGCCAAAGCAACCGTACACTTGAAGCAGCTACAGTTGTCCGCAGGTGAACCTCTGGGTCTGTGAGTGACTTCCAAACTGTCCGTCCCCACCCTGACGTCCACCAGTGTCTCCTCCTGTCCTGCTTGATGTTTCTCCATAATGCAGACTGAGATACTTGTTGTGGATGTTGACACTTTCTTTGCTCCTTAATATAGCCCATGTCCTCCCACACAAGAAGAGAAAGTGGGAATCCCGAGCTCAGTTAACTCCCGCCCCGCTACAATAAAAAGCAAACAGAAAGGACCGAGGGAGTCCCTCGACACCCACGCAGTAGGACTGGTTCAATGATTAGTTTTCTTTGAATCTCTGCCAGAGTTTGAAACTTCTGCTGACGCTGATAAACTGCCATTTGTCTGCTGGTGTAAGGGATTTATGTAGTCAGTCAATCAGTGTCCTGGTATTTCAAGAATTACATTTGCTCTATGCCCCCTCTGTGTGATATTCACACAAACTCCAGGATATAGATTGAAGATTACTCAATCATTCATTATTACTCCACACACGCCTACGCTCACTCTCACACACATCCAAACAATGGCTCTTTAATCGCCATGGCGTATCTGTTGTACATGCACTGACTGGCACAGAAGTAGTTCTGCTCTTGGAAGCTTTATTCTTTGAAAAACAATTTTTTTTTTTGTGTTCCTGTTAAATCAGAGAGGCTATTGCATGAATAAACCACCTAAAGCCACTGAACTGACTTCTCTGGTGTGTGTTATGATTTGTAGTATGTAGAGTATGTAAAGTGCATTATGTACAGCATCGTTATCAACACGGCAGCACAAGAGTGGCTGCACAAACTCTTTATGATAGGACTTGTCTAGCACATGGTGGCTTCACATGCCCAACTTTATCTGTTCGTGCAAACCGTTTCACTCAAATGCAGGGTGGCACTGAAACGCGATGTACAAAGAAACATGGAAGTGGCATTTAAAATAGCCTTTCTCTCTTTCAGTCTCTGTGTTTCAGTCTACCCGTTTACCTTGACCCATTTAGTAGGAAATTCCTCCACGAGAGAAACTGCCTGCTGTTACATCACTGTTATTGTCCCGCCCACACTTACAGAGCCAAAGAACAGATCTTACATCACCATTGTGGTTCTATATCCGTCTTGGCTTCGGTCCTATGTGCTGGTTTGATGACACGTTTCACACACAAAACAATTTTAATAAATTACTTATCTGTTTACACAGTCCAGTCTTGTCGATGTCTTATCTCACTGGACATAACATGAAACCTAAAACAAGTTAAATAGTACTACGAGTTTCAATAATAAAGTGCACATTTCTTCAGCAAGTTAATTAACATTCTGTTTGAACATTGCAGCTTGGCCAAGAAAAACAATGCAGGGCTTGGCATGCGTGTGACTATAATCACAATAGTGTGTCGAGAAACTTGTTCCAGGTAAGAAACTGTTTTTGAACTAATTTGGCACAGAGACATTAGAAAACAAGTTTGTTTATCTGTCTGTGCATGAAGTCTGACGTTTCAACCAACATGCAGGCACGGTTTTATACGCTGTGCATAGGGTTTCATTCATAATTACCAACATTTCAACTCATCTGCTCAAAATTGTACAAGGGTTTTAACCAGGCAGTTGCCACCTTTATTTGGAGGCTATTTGTTGGGCAATTATAGGAAGGAAAGTTAATAAGAAATTTCCAAACTTCCACAGTGAAATCTTTCAAATTTCACAAAGAATATCATTCAATCAATCAATATGCAGCACTGAGTCATTCTGAGACAATGTAAAGACATTTTTTTCCCCCAGAATGAATCAGAACTACAGAAATCAGCCAGTAATAAGGGATATCAAGAACGTATAGCATGCATGTTTTAAGAAGGATTAGTATGACAAAAGGCTGCTAAGTTTATAGATGTTTCTAATAATAATTTTTAAATTTTGGCCAATCATCCAATCTGCAATTAACAGGTTTACCCAAGATGACTGACAGCAAAATTATAAAACATTGCATACCAGTTTATACCATTTTATAAAGTGTGACATTAACTGTTGAGCTTAAAATATTATTTTTACTGGTAAAATTAATATAAATATAAATCACACTAAACAGTGCACAGTCAACCACAATCAACAGCAAGCATCCATAATGCAAATATTAAAATAGAGACATGCGGTCCCACCAACAGTCACTTTTAGGTTCTACATGCAGCTACAGCATATTTGATTTTTCAAGCCCCCCTATAAGGGAACATGTTAGAGTTGAAACTGCTTTACCTGAAACCACAGTGGAGTTCACTCAAATTCACAGGAATTTACCCAGAACACTTAATCTTTCAGCCAGTTTCAGAATGTGCAAAGAGCCTTCAGAGACGTCCCTAGACAGTTATGCACATTGTGTACTGTACACAGTTCCAACTGCAAGCCTTTAATGAGGTTCTGTTCTTAACATATTTCTCGTCAACTTTTATCCATTTTCTTTTTAGAAGGTTTCCACTGAAGGCTCTCAATCTTACATTTCATTGACAACTTGAATAATCATTTTTTAGAACCACGTTTAACTGTACTTCTGTTGATTTAGAAGGCAGTTAGCAACAACATATACAAATGGTGAGATGATGAGCGACACGGTCCATCCTTTGGAAACTTTGGACGTTCCTCACCCTCACTCTGAGTCTAAGCCTTACTAGGCTGTGCTCATCATGGTTGGTAGCTGCACATTAGTTTCTACTAACACAGAGTCTACAGCCATGCTCATGGCTCTGCAAGGCTGTACTGAGGCACAGCAGTGTCAACATGATCCTCACACTGACAATGCTGCCATGCAGACATCAGGTTTTACAACTTTACTTTAGCATGTTGGCATGCTGATGTTGATGGGAATGTCATGAGTTTCGCAGGTAATTAGTTATTAAAAACACAGCATTGGACAAAGTAAGATTAGGTGATACAGTGGACGAAATGTTATGGGATCTATAGGTTTTTTACAATTCATCCTGCAAGGAACATGAATTTACCAAATTTCACAATTATCAATCCAATAGTTTGGGTTAGTAATTTCACAGGGCCAAAAATGTAAACCTGCTGGCAACACTATGGGGATCACCAAGGTCATTATGATCCATCCTCTGGGAACCATGAACTTGTATATGACTGCTGACGTGTCATAACAATTTGATGCAAAATGGAAAAACAAATGCCACACAAAACATAATCTTAATCACCAGGAAGGCAGTTAGTTGGAGTTGGAGGCTGAACCATGTCTGAATATCTAACTTACCTGAGTTAACCTGAGTGTTACCCTGCAAGTCACAACTTAACATTTTACACAAGCTCCCAAAACTTCCTGATCCCTCTGGCATGATGTAAAATGAATACACCAAGATGTTGCAAATATGATCAGGCAGCTTATCACAAACAACACACTGTGATGTAAAACCAGGATTCTTTTCAAATGTGATATGATTATGAGTGACACGTGAAAATGCAATACTGCACACTAAGACAAAACCAAACTCTGTCTGTTTTGAGCACCGTCTGGCTTTTATATGCTGTCCTTTGCACTTCCTGAGGTTACAGTGTTCAAAACAGAGTAGTAGGCCACAGGTCCCAGGAGCAGTATCACCATGAAGGTACAGAGTTCAGTACCTGCATGCGGTCTATAAATCAAGTCTCATAAAGGTGGCCTCTGTTTCCTTGTCAGATAGTACTATAGAGCACATTATCCATGACCTGGCAGGAGGAACACTATAATATAAACAATGCATTAGTGGTCAGAGCTGGTCCATCAGACAGACAGGAATGCAACTGTAATATGTTTGGGTTTGAAATAATAGTTACTGTATTAAATACCCAAAAATGCTAATCCTGATTTGTGATATTGTGATATACAAATTTCCTATCAACATAAAGTTTGAGTGCAGTTGTTTGTTCTTCTTTTAGAGAAAATGTACCGTCCAGTCTGTTTAATACTGCCGATGTAGCCAGCCGGTAAACGTTCCATATCGGGAAGCGCTATCTTGGATATTTACAGAGATACCTGAATGCCACGTGTCTCTGTCAATCATCGTATTAAACCCACCTCATACTAGATAACTGTGATTGGTCAGCCCGATAAAACGGTAGGAAATCATTTTGAATGGGAGGGAGGCCAGACGTATCTGCCAGAGCAAATGAAGCATGAGCTTGCAGATTTGTCCGGTTCCAAGGCTAGCAACTCCAGCCAACGTTACCCGAGATAATGCTGCACATGCCAAACACAGGTATTAGTCGTCGTCCTAAAAGCCTTTTGTCTTAAAGTGTTCAAAGGGGAAAAAATACTGTACGCTGTATGTTGCGCCTACATTTTTCCCTGCCATATTTATAACACTAGCACTAACTAACTCTGCACTGCAAGTGCAACTATGTTATCTAACACTTCAGATGACAACATCTGCCAGCAACAGTTGTCTTTGTCATTTTTTTTGTGTTATTGTTGGTTTTTAATTTGTTGCTATGTGTAGAGCACACTAATATGCAACATTTAGCAAATATGGATTTTTTTTGTGTTCTGACATTCTTTTTCCCAAAAGTGAGTCATGTTTAGTTGCATTACCACATTATTCACATTTTTGTGTGCTTTGTCAGGAGTATTTAGGGAACTGTGTTCATGTGTTTTTTATAAAAGGAAGAACACAGATGTGAAAATAAAGAGAATCTAAGACATAATATAGTACAGAAGTTAAAATATAGGAATAAAATATAATGATGAAATGAATAAACTGTAATGTAGACAAGTAGTTCACGAAAATATATATATACATATATACTGTTGTAATGGTTAAACAGTTTGTAAATAGGTAGTACTATATATATATATACTGTAAACTGTGGTTTATCTTGGTAATAAAGTCTTAATATACAGTTGAACAAATGCATAAAACTGAGGTTTATCAAATTTATCAAGATTTAATCAGATGTACTCATTTAAGTTTCAATATTGACTCAGCCTGCTGATTCCTTTAAGCGTTTTATTTGTGATATTTACTGACATAAAGGAGTGGATTTGGGATATGGTTTAAGGGAAATGAGACATCTCCTGCTTCAACTTGCAACCAAACCAGACAACATTTTTTTTTTTCTTTTCTCCCCAGTTATCAGGAAAAACAGTACATATTGCACAACATGCGGTGCATGACACAATCATGTACAAACACAGAACAGTATCAAACAGCATTTATTGTGAGTACTAAAAACTATTATAGTTGGTTAATGAGGGCTTTTATTTGCAAATTTTCTGGAAAATGGTATTTAAAACTCCGAGCATTTAATGCAGTGTTAACTGGTTTGATATTTATAGTATGCTGAACATGTCTGTGCACAGGTGTGCACAGACATGTTCAGCATACCGGTGTGGGTGTTAAAAATAGCTGTTCGCTGACTGTCACAGCTCACTTTTATGCTCAAGCCAAAAATAAACCTGTGGACGTGAGTAGGCTACACTGTTCATGTTTAAACTTGCTCCAGCTTTGAATATTTGATGTAACTGTCAAACTGTACCGCCCTTTCCTAAGCCTCGAGGAAACTTTCCACACCACCATGAAAGCCTGGAATATTCTTGTGAAAACCTGTTGTTCTGTTATTAGAGATGGCAATGCTGATCCTCCACTAAAGCAGTGTCACGTCAGGCAATTGTGTGACGAGCGAGGGGCTGCTGCTTCTTCGGTTCACTTTCACTTTTGGTAAAACAATGCCAGGTAATGATGATGAAACTGCTGACTCTCCCAGCAGCCAGACAGAGAGACAGACAGAGAGAGAGAGAGAGAGAGAGAGAGAGTGAGTGAGATAGAGGGCGGTGAAATCAAAGAAGAAGAGCTTATTGCCAAATGGAAACTCTTTTTATTAGTTTTCATTCCAACAGGTGATCAGTGCCAAAATGTTTACGAGGAAGCTACACAGTATATTCCCTGGATGAATTAAACAGGGCCATTGTCAAATCACATTATTTCACGTCAGTATGAAACTGTGGTAGCTCTTCTGTGAGAAAGTTTCAGCTCATTTTGCCACTGGGTATGTATGTGAAGTATGTATTAAATATTGTATTATTTAAACACTAATAACACTGAACATGACATTGTTTAAAGCCTGGACCAGATGGTAATCCTGCTTATATTATGGTTTGACAAAAGTAAAATGTGCCTAACAGCATACTTAATAGTAATTATATATCATTATTATAACCTGGCTTTTCACAGAAAATATCATAGCTTCACTAGTACAGTATATACAAAGAACCTCACAGGGGATTGATCAGCACTTGGTTCTTATTTAATAACTAAAGACATAATTAAAAACACACACACCAACAGGTGACATATTATAACATTACAAAGAGCACTGTGAGTGCAGATACAATCAAAAAAGTGAAGACTCCCACTTCATTCACCCCCTCTCTGGTCTTTTCCCTGAGCTGTCTGTGTGTCAGTGTGACTGTAGCATCAAACCTGTCTGATGTGTGTTTAACTCTCAGGGAACACCAGCTCTACTCTGTCAAGATAAAACAGAGACACTAGTCATAGAAAGAAAAGCCGCGGAGGCATTGACGGTAAACATGTCCACCAGTCTGGTAATCCAAGAGAGTGCAACACTGTTTGGTAGCCACACAGCACACAGAGAGTTTATGAGACCTCAGATTGGAGCTTCAAAGGAGAATAAACGCACCAGTAACAAATACATTCATTAGGTACTACACAACTTGGTACTGTTATAGTGAAATAAAGTACAGAAAATCATGGTAAATTAGCTATATATATATATATATGTGTGTTTAAAAACTAAAAGGCACCTGAGGATTGCAAAACCCTGTAACAAGCAGCGGCCCGGATCCATGCCAGGAAGGGCATTTCTTACATTATTTGGGGAAACATGAATCCTCACTCTACTCTGACAACTATACATTGTTCAAAAGCCTGATTTTTTTCTGTGTAAACCACTTTAAGATCCAAATATCACCGTAATAACAGTTGCTTTTTTGTAGCAGGAGAGCTTATATACAGAAAAAAAAGTGCCTCTGTAAATGTGAAACACTGACTTTTTGATAGTAAACTTCAAAAAGCTACCTTTTTAAGAGAGGATCATGACTGTCTTTGCAACTATTTTCATCACTGATATACATTAAAGTCATTTGTCAAAGAAAAAACAACAAACATTTGATGGTTCTAGCTTTTTAAATGTGATATTTCTTACACTATAGTCAACTTCTTTTGGGGTTTTTGATTATTGTCTTGACATAGAAAGCAATTTCATTAATTCGTTTAATTTTATAATTCACCTTGGTCTCAAGGGAATGGTGATGCACTGCAATCTGATGTTTTACAAACAAAACGATTCATTGATTGATTAAGGAAACAACCGGCTGATTGATTGATAAGGAAAATTGTCATTTCCAGCCCAAATCAAAATGTTATAAGAAAAGTAGTCACATTTTTGTCTGGAACACAAAAAGGGCAGCTTGTTAAGGTGCAGTTCTACTTCAGCAATTTCATAACTTCAAAATTAACTATTTTGATTTGGGCTGCAACTGACTTTCCTTTTTGGGCTCTTGCCCAGGACCATGCACAAGTTGGTGGAAGCATAGCTCCCTTGGTCGAGGTAATATCAAAAATGGAAAAAAGTCTGTCAACACAAGTCATGCCATCAGTGTGAGTCCTGCTTAGTGTGTCTGTTCTCACAGCGGCAGATGAACACGAGTGCTGAGCTCCTTTCCTCATTCCAGTCAGCTCTGGTCCACATGTCTTTTTCTTCAGAGAGTGTTCATTGGCCCTCATCAGAAGTCACACCGCCTCCCCAGCAGATAGCTCAGCCCCACAGTCACATTCTTAACCTTGAACTGGTCTGTGGAGTAAAAATGCAGACTGGCCTGGTCCTTCGCCCTGAGGTAGGCTATACTGTAGAGCCCCCTGCAGACCTCACCAGAAGTATGCAGGGTGAAATTGCTGACAGGAGCTTGACTCCCCACCACCTGCAGCTGCAGGACTGCTCTGGCCTCCTTTTGGTTCAGGCTCTTGTAACACACGTCCAAATACAAAACATAGGGTCCAGTGCAGTTGATGTAGATCGTGTCGTTCGTCTTGTCAACCAGACCCATCATGGTGCGGCTGTGAACGTAACCAAACTGCAGAGTTGCATTGCCTGTGATGCCTGGTGTGTGAGAAAGGGAGAGGATGGTGAAGAAAAAAAGGGCTGAAAACACACTTGTTTGGCTTGTTCTGAAACTTTCAGTATGAATGTTGAACAAAAAGATAAAGATGAGATAGAAAGATCTTGTTTTGGAAACTCACCTTGAATGCCATCAACCAGTATGTGAGCATTATCATCTCCAGAAGTCTGTCAAGAGAAGACACAAACTAACGTAAGAGACTTAGTAGCTTTGCCTATTGACCCCTTTGACTTTTTAAATGCCACTCTGCATTCTTTGAAAGGTCACAAGGTTCTGCTCTGTGATCCCTTGATGTTCAACTCTGGGAGGCACAGAACTTGTTTGTTTGATACTGTGGTTAAGTGACATGGTGTGAAAATAGGCAGGCTGACATAAACTAGGGAAAGTCTCACAATGGCATGATTAATAACTGTAGTGAGAGTAGCATTGCAGCGATAAACACCAGAGCCTAAATGTAGAACAACTGTTAGTCATTAAAATGATCATTGTACAGCAGCATGCTGATATGACCTATGCAGATAATCAGTCATCCGGGTCATAGGATATCTGGAGCCATTCCTCTTCATTTCTGCAGCACTTCTTTATCACACTCAAGCAAACTTTTGATCGATTTCAATACGACTCTAGATTTAATGTTAAGACTGAAAACAACAAATAATGTAAAAGAAGCTCTTTTGAAGACAGGACAGTCCCTCTCCAATTTAATGATGCTCTCTACACGGATGACCGTATTTTTTCTGTATGAGAAAGCTTTCTCACAGGGAAAAGAGGTTCAATGCAAACTTAAAATGTAATATCTACCTGTTTGTATTACAACAATCAAGCAAATGAGTTGAGTACTTACACTAAAAAAAAAAAAAAAATCTACCTCAGTGAAAGTAGAATAGCTGCTCCAGTAAATTACAATTTACAATACTCCTCACTCCTGTGAGTGCACACATGACCCAGACATTTTCTCACACACAATGAAGGAAACAAAGCTTCACGTTTCCACCAAGTTTCCGCACTATGTACACACAGAGACAGACACACACACACACACACACACACACACACATACATACACAAAAAGGCTGGTTGTACACTGATAAAGTTTCGCTGGGGAAATAAAAACGTGTGTGTCTGATATGTATCACCCACTCAGATTATTACATCTAGGAAAGCAATATTTTTAGGGCATTCAGTATTAGTTTGAATTAATGTGGCCAGGAGTTATCTGTAGAAATTATCAAATGCTGAGGCAAGCTCGTCCTTAAATCCTTCAACTTGAGAGCAGATCAGTTCCCTAAATACTCCAGACGCCACTTGAGATAAACCTGAACAGAGCCGGCAGCAGTCATATGCTTGAGCGCAGTTTGTCATCTGACTTTTTTTTTTTTTTTTAATTCTCAGCACAAATAACAGCACGTTGCATTAAACCAAATTTTTCTTTTTAAAACACCCGAAGGATTTAAAAGCAAAAAAAAAAAAAAAAAAAAAAGGCAAACACCGATAAACCGGCAGCGTGCGCATCACCTGCCCCTCGGCCCCTCGATACTCACGCGTCCCTGGACGTCCCAGTACACGTAGAGCGCTCCCAGCAGGCACGCTCCCAGCAGCACGTTCTGCGCGGCGACGACCACCGCGATCTTCCTCGTGCGCCGCTCCAGCTGCACGGCCCAGCCTCCGTCTGCGTCCATCCTCCTGCGCTGCATCGCTGCTCTGAGCGCCTGCAGGAGCTCCGCGAGCCTTTAAGACGACGCGCGCGGCGCGAAAGGAGGGGAGTGACTGGAAAGAAACCGCTCGTGATCTACTCCTTGTTTTGTGTGCGCCGCGGTGTGTGGGTGGGGGGGTTGCAGCGCGGTCGCGGAGAGGGCGCGCGCGCGCGCGCGCACGCGCGCGCAGGGAGGTGGGGGGGCGAGGGAGCGGGAGGCATGAAACCAGCGCACCGGGCGCTGATTGGCTGGCTGCCTGCTGCACGGAGGCTCGCTGCGATGCTGGTACACAAACCGAGTGGAGTGAAACCTCCCACATGATGTACGCTTCAATCACGGTCATGTTCCCATAATATTCGTAAGGGGTTGTAGGGAAGCTGAGCCACAACTTGCTTCTAGGAAACCAAAGACAAAAACGGTCATGAGAGAGAGAAAAAAAAAAAAAATGAAGAGGACTTTCACCACCTTAGAATGAAGTTTTACGTTATGTTTATGTTAAGTTTCATTAACCTTTCACATTTATTTGGCTCCAGTTGTAGCTCTAACTGGATACATAAGTAAGAAAAAGGAAGGTCATAAACTAGGCCAACATCCTGTGTGTGGTATACATCAATACCAAGTATAGAAATGCATTTAAGCACTTTTAACCAAGTTGTACATCAGTACAGGAACGTTCTGCTTGTGTAGTTCCCCTTTACAATCCAGTTCCTGTGAGATACCCTTAAAGAAGTCAAAGGAGCTTTAATCATATCCTCAAACATTTATTTTACGACAAAACCTCTTGATTTGCAGAGGACCATCTCAATCTGATAATAAAATCAAATAGTAGTATAGTAGTGTTCTTATTTGGTCAGTCAACAGTCATCAAGTCATACTTTCTCTTTATCTCCTACACACAGGTTTTGATACTGCTGTATCTATAACACATTATATATATATATATATATATATATATATATATATATATATATATATATATATATATATATATATAAAATCTTACAGGGACATCTATTGTTTGTGATATATAGTAATGAGTTAATAGTACTCTTGCAGTTTTTTTAAGTGTACCTTTTTCCCACTTTGTTCACTGCAAAAATTATTATTCTGAGATCAGAGGGGGAAAAAGTCACATGAAAGGTCAAATGATAAAGGCTGAATGGTGTGTGGCATGGTGACAGCTAGAGAGACAATAATTAGTCCTGAGTGTCAACACGATATGAAGATATCAGGAAAGCCAGTGCTGTCCGAGTAGATGCACACTCAGTATTTACTCTGACACAACCTGACATGCCCCGGCATGATAAAAACTGTGGTTTCAATGTTTTGGTACGAGCCCAAGTACAACACCTGCTTAGCCTAAACGAAACAGGTGTCCCACATCATCTGGCTTGTTGCGCACGTAAACACAGAGAGGCTGGATGTGTCCGCAAGTCGGGCAGGCAGCTGAGAGTCAACATCTGCCTGTGGGAAAGGGGGGACCTGCCACATGGTTTCACAGTTCGGTCAAAAACAGCAAAACTCACTCAAATCAGAAAATAAGAGTATACACTTCGTTACCATGATACCACAACTGCCAAGGTTAACAAGATGAAGCAAATGTCAAATGATAAAGATGCTGCTGTGGTGAGAGATGATCTGTAACAGAAGCACACACTCAGATGGGGAAATCCATCTCCAGAAGTAATGTAGCAACGCTTAGATCTGTTCACAGGTCACAAATATTCATTCAAGGAATACTGAGTTATCAGAGTCAGAGGGATGGTTTTTGGACAAGCTGGGTATTTGAGCTGACAGGCAGACGTCAAAAGCAAAAGGATTAGGAAAGTTTGAGTTGGTGGAAGAGAATTGCTATCTGGTTAATCATCAGCAGCCCACACACATCCTTTTATAAAACCCTGCACCTTGTGTGTTTATGAACAAGTGAAAGAAGCACCAAATGCACAACTGAGGTTTTAAGATTGCTCAAACCTAGAATTTGCTTAAGTTGAAAATCATCCACATTGAGACATCTTGTGCCTTCTTACAGTTCAGTTCAGTTACAGTACTGTCAGCTGCTGTTAAGCTCTTTACAACACTGCAGGACCAGACTGTGAAGACAGCTGGATGTTGCACACAGGTGTGCAAACCACAACTGACACCCCCTGACAAATGTGTCTGTGTCCCCAAAGAAACCCAACATGGATTTTATTGTGTTGTAATGTCCAAGCTGTGTTCTATCTGTTTGAATCTCCTGAATACATAAATGATACCAACTTCTAATCAGAAGTCACACAGTGAGACTGACGCTGCAATACAGACATGCATTGTTTGAGTCAATCTCAGATAACAGCAACAAGTAAAATCTTACAGACAAGGGAATGGCTGTTTGCAGTCATACCAGTATGTGGCCAAAAATAAGAGTTATATTTGAGCTAATTTCAGTGCACGAGAAGTGATTCAAGTTTGCAAAAATGAAAACAATCTTTTACAGAAAATGAAACGATGAAAACTATTTATTATAAACTAAATGTTAACTATAACCAGCGTGTTCCAGATATGACCTGTAACGCATCTCAGATCAAATATGACTAAAATAAAAATATCTGAGCAACTAAAAGCAAGACTAAAGTGAAAGTCCCTTCCAACATGAACACGGCACCACATCAAACCAAGGACTGTTTTATAGTAGCCTCGACAGCACCGACACATTTCAAAACAGACACTGCTTTTCAGTGGTGAACGCACAAGGAAAGGATGAATGAGACAGTACCAAAATTAAATAGATCATAGTTTAATGCTGAAGATGAACCCACACACCTGACCTCTGTTTCTCACTTCAAGTCTGTCATGTCAGTAGCTTTCTTATTCACGGCACAATATGGCACTCTTCCACACACACACACACACACACACACACACACACACACACACACACACACACACACACACACACACACTCTCAGACCCACTGACTCACTCACACAAACACACACACACACACACACACTCACTCACTCACTCACTCACACAAACACACACACACACACACACACTCACTCACTCACTCACTCACACAAACACACACACACACTTAAGTTTATTTAATATTATAATTCACAAATGTATATTCTTTCACGACTTAGTTAAATATGTACACAATGATGGGGTAGGTATGAGTTAACTCTCTTATCTTTTCAATCAAGTTCAATTTAAATTCATAAAAAAAACAAACAAAAAAAAAAAATACATTTTCAGTTCTAAAATGGATTGAAATTCCTGTGAATTCAACAGGAATCTACTTTTCAGACTGTAAGCTCCAAACAGCCTAAAACATCATCGGGAAGTCTGTGACCCACTTTCACTTGCTGCTCTTTTGAGTGTCCACATCCACCAACCTCCATCATTCCTCCTTAGTTGGCTCAACAGGAAAAGCTGGACTGTCAGAGAGAATTTGACACGAGGAATCCAGTGATTCCTTTTTTAAGAGAAGCACTCCAGTCTTACCAGTGAAAAACAAGGAAAGGACAAGGGGGGAAAGATAAACAGTCATTGCTCCACCCCTTCAATCCATTCACTCACTCTGCATCTCTTTCGTCGCCTCCTTCCATGTCTCTCTCATCTTCTCCTGGCTCGGGAAGTTAAGTCCTGGCTGTTCCTGCTCCTCTGCATTCTCCTGTCCGTTGTTTCTATGGATGTGGGAGGTTCATTCGGTCCTCTATTAGAGTGTTGTCTGGGCCCTGTGCCTCCATACACTGCTTGACAGTTGCTATGACCCCGGACAGACGCCTGTCCAGGGCTGCAAGGTGTGGCTCAGCCAGGACTGGGTGGATGGGGTCGAATGCCAGAGCCTGCCGCATAGCTGAACTCAGAGCTCCACTTCTCAACAAGTTTAACCTGTTCCATGTGGACACACGAATCCTGACAGACAAAAGGAGAGGCAAGATTATTTATATATATAGTTAAATGAAGATCATAAAATGTGACCATCGAGATTTGATCATTTTTTGAGTACTTACATGCAGCACTGATAGAGTGGTGCAAGGATACTTCGCTCATCCAGAGCTGCGTTCCCAAAGCTGCACACAGAAAAAATAAAATTACAATTAAAAACTAAACTAAGGCAAGTGAGGCCGGAAGCCTGCCTGCACTGCGGTTAGAAGCTATCAAAATGCATTGGCCACGGCACTGCAGAAACATACTTTCAACTGCAAGGCGCCTATGACACATTCCACTCAGCAAAGGCAACTGAACCAGAGGAGATAGTTCCTCTTTTTAACTGCCCAAACTAAGCATTTATTTCAGGTTTGTTATGACAGTAGCTTCCATGTTATTTGAAAACTGAGTATTTATTTTATGTTTGGAGCCTTCAGGTTTAAAATTAGGAGGACAAACATCTAGTAAAAGCATCAAATAGTATTTGGAACAAACCCGTTCTTCCTTCTTGGCCATGCACACGTCATGTTGTATGACACGGTTGTTACAGGTGATGGAACAAATTGTTTTCTCTCATCTTAATGTTAACCACAACATTTTTCCAACAGTATTAACATTTAGCTCAGTTTCAGTCTGTATGGTGTTTAATGATGTTAAAGTGTGCCCACGCGACCGGCTGAGACACTGATGACCTCAGGTTTTATCAGTTTTCAGTTTCTTGTCCAGACCTATTGCTACTGTAATCACTGAGCGGCAGGACTTTCTGCTCAGTTATGAAATGACTCAACTCCTGGAAGCAAGAATCTGCTGATGCTGAAATTTTTTTTTCCCATTCAATATATGAAAATGATATAGTAATTATCTCAATTGTAAATACAGCCATTACACCCCGTAAAAGGTTCCTCGATTACCTGATGATAATAACAAAATGATAACAAGGAAGATGGAAAGGTTTCCACTGTGTTGATTACTAAAACAAAAGAAAAAAAAACTTCAAAGAGGGATTTGCGGCTTGATGTCATCACTTCATGGAAGTGGCTGTTCTCCATGAGTCAGCTAAAACGAACTTAGAGTGGCGATAAGTGAGTTCTTGAAAAAAAAATAGATGCATGCGGGGAAACCACGAGCTCTGATGTCCAAACCAACAAACCGCCTGTTCAAACAACTGATATCAATTATAAATATACAACCGCCAATCTCTGTATAGCCTCACTAGAATTAACTAGTAAAGACTAGAAAAAACTCTGGACAATTAAACAAAGACGACCAATAACCAGTCCCCTCAGCCTCTCTGTTCCACTGTGAAAGTTTGAGCTGAAAGCTTCTCTCCTCACACATCTCACTGAAGGGAAAAGAGCCTCAGTAAACATAGAAGTCACCGCTGCATGGTCAACCATTAGCATTTTAGCATTCAGCCTTTTAGAAACCAAGCAGGAACCTCTAGGTCACGCAACATCACAGGTGTGTTTGCACTCAGTGTGCCTGCTGGGTCGCGCATTAAACCATCCTAGTAAGCCGTGTGCATTAAATCAGTGATTAATTAAGGCAGATGTATTGTTTAACTATGCCGAGGTACAATTTTTTGTCCTGACCACTAAATGCTAGCCGGGTACGAACCCACCCCCTGCCAGCGGAGTGCAGAGTGTCTCGTCTTTGGAGCTCTGCCCTCTTCCGGCTGCAGACACACCAGCAGCTTCTTGTCTGCTGCAGCTGCTGATTTGACACCCACTGTTTCTTTCTCACACGGCTTACCATGATGGTTTCATGTCACTTTCGTTTACTATGCAACAGATGCTACTTATAATAGAGCGAAGTACAATACTTGTGATACATTTTGGATCTCCTATATTATGGAACCTCAGCGGGTGTGTTGGAAAATTAATGAAGATGACAGTTTAAGGGTTTTGTCTTTTTACTTAAATCTTTGTTCATTTATTGATTTATTCATCTTTGTGTTTTTGATGTGTATTATTGTAACTCTGCTAATTAAATCAACTCATTATGATCTTGATTGTTGAAATCCTTCACCTTATTACTCACCTCTTTGCGTTGTCGAGCAGGATGAGCATGCTGGCGCCACCGTCATCCTGGAAACTCTCATAGTGATGCCGATCAGCATTACCAATGAGATAATCAAATATGGCTGTGTCGATGACGTCCAGCAGTCTCGGGCCTGCATCATATGGAGGCATTTTCTTTACTGCCTCGCAGTAACTCTCATCGTACTCCCACCTGGAGGATTAACACACACACACACACACAAATCCATTGGAATCAGATCAAAATCTACCATGTTTATGATAAATGGTCTGTCATGAATGCAGGTAAAAATGCAGCCAACATTATATCAATTTTTTTTGCTGATAAAATATGACAGAAGTCTTTTAAAATGATGTGCTACATTTGAGTACCACCCTTTATGGCCCGTTCAGACACAATGCTACAACTGCCCCATATAGTTCTGAAACCCTTTATTTCCAGTGGCTTGTGTGGTGGCATGAAAGCTTTTCGATGCATCGAGCAAATTTGCACGCACAGCCCAGCGTGCTGCTCCACGAACTGTGATGCACTGCTCAGATGTGTGCTGAACCCAGCAGTGTGTGCGGCTCAAATTGCGTTGTATCTGAAAGGGCCTATAGTTGCACTTCTCCTGTTTATGGACCAAATATGGTGTCATCCATGTCGTTTATTGGGCACTCCCCTTGCATCTCTGCCAGTCTGGGAATGCAACTGGCCTGAAACCACATGACCATATACACAGCCCATCTGTGTTAGTCCCCCATTGGCTGGTATTTGTGTGGATGTATTTGATCATACTGTTTTACCATTTTTTCCCTGCTTCATACCTACCCCATTTAAATGTTCTTTGTAATGTGTTATATGATGGCTGTGATGAAGGCCATAGGCCAAAATGCATTGGTGTGACAATAAAATTGTTCTTGACCTCTTCAGACCTTTTCCCTTCTCCATGCACCTAGGAAGTAGGTGAAGTTATGCTGTAAACCCCTTCTCTTCTTATATAGTTTTGTAATTTTACATAATATTAAATGTATGCACTTGATTACATACTGAAATGTAATTGAACTTCTGCAATAGAAAAATCTGATGACGTTAGGAGAGCCCAGTGGGGAGCATCAATACTGCTGAGCCGAGCTAGTCTACGCATATATTCTGCTTTAACTCATCAGGTGTTCTCAGTGACAAGGAGCTGACTCAGATATGGAGTGAAATTCTGTTAAAAATCACTCTTCAGTTATTCTGAAAAGTCAGCTTGTGCTCAATATTTAATGACCTGTGAAGGAGTGTCAAAGACCAAACACTGAAATATGACTCAGTATATTGTTTTAAGGAGGGTTATGATAGTTTGGTTAGATAGATTATTGATGTAAAGTTTGCTGAAATATGCTTGCGATCTTTAACGTAAGAATTCCTATGGGCTGTTCCAGAATAGTACAATGTTGTCTCAGGGTAACGTTCAGACAAGAAAAAAAAGTATATTTTTAACAATAACTCTCTTTTTTCATTCCTTACCATTATGGTAATGTATTACTTCAAGGTAACGCACCCTAAAATGTACCCCCAAAAATATTTTATCTAAATTATGTTAACTATTACAATTTATGACAATAAATAAATAAATAAATAAATAAAAAGCTGGCATCATAATACGCACCATAGAGGGTTAAAAGAATGCATGAAATGGTCAAACGGTTGCAATACTGATGCAATACAAAGGTTTTTCTTTTAGTTACAATCAACGGATGAATTGACAAATTTAAATAAAAATCATTTAACTTTGCATTTAATGATGCATTAACAAACTAAAAGGGGGTGACCAAAGAAAAAGCGATTAAGCCTGAATGGAATTGATGAGACCTCTGTCTTATCAGTTTACATTTTGGCGTCTCATCCACACATATAATCTGCCTCAAATACAAGATTTTTTATTTATATATTTATTTATTTATTTCATATGGATGGATGGATGCAGTTCGAATAACTGAGTTTTAAATAAGTTTCTGAAAATGCACCACTTAAAATAACCTAGTAGAGAAGGATTCAAACCCCATTAATTCAGATAAATGTCAAAAGATAATATATATTAATATATAGATATTATAAAATATTTCAATGCTATAAATTCAGTGGTATTTAAATTTCACTATTAGGTAACTAGTTGCTTATGGGATCCTTCTGTCATCCTCCCACATCCCTCACCAGGAAGCTTGTTAAAGAGTAGGTGGAGTGTCATTACCCATTGACATCATCTTTAAAACCACTGGTCCCCAAATACCCCCAAGACGGAAGAACTGACGCTCAGCATGAGCGCAGCAACATTTCCATTTCCTTCTGATAAACATCAATAGCAAACTTAAAAACTAATAAAAATCCCTTTTGGATTCAAACTCAACACCAACCTGGCCAGTTTCCCCTCTCTGTATGTGCGTCCCCAGGGGTGTCGGTGTTTCTGCAGCGGCCAGACGTCTGGCAGCCAAAGGGTTAACGATCCCTCCATTATCTCTCCCTCTGCACAGGCTGGCTCGCTCTCCCGACAGTAATAACACTTTCCATAGAAACATGTATTATTACCTGGATAGAGAAAAAAATATACCCATGATAATAAATCCACTTGACCATGATGAAATTAGAAAGAGATGGAAAGGTGGCATTGCAAGGATGTACAGTATGAAGCCCTCTGCAGAAAGACGTGTGTTCCTGTTACATGCACACTCTGCTTCATCCACAGATAATGAAACAAAAACACATACGGGCAACATTGACTGTTTTCAGCAATACATCTGCCTCACATGGACATCCAGATTTTGTCCTTACAAAGAAAAGAAAGCACTACACATCAAAGCAGAAGGCCGCCCGCTACAGAAAAAAACAGAAATATCACTGTCCACCCGTGCCTCCTGTTCGAATGAGATTTCACATTTTCGCAGTTATTTAATGTACAGAAACAGAAATCTATCAGGTTTTTATTCCTTCCACAATACAAATTAATTAACAAACCTTTTCACTGATCAAATGTTTAAAAAAAAAAAAAGGCCAACAGTAGTGATATCATTTATCAATTATAAAACTAGTCACTGATTAATTTCTGTTGACTGACAAATGGCAAAGATAATTTCAGAACTAGATAAACGTAGAGACAACAACACAGGGCAACTACGTTTTCTCTTATAGGACCTCGACCTCTGGAATAAGATTTAAACACTCAATTCTTTTGATTTGTTTATCGCAGGGATTTTGTTCATTTTTGCTGTAATGTTTACTTACAAATGGTATGTGTAATATCTGCTGCTATGTGGCCGTGAACATTAGTTCTGTCTTGACATGTTTGTTTTCTTCACTGTTGTGCTCTGTGCTCTAATGTTAGCTGTCAGTTCCTAAACCAGACATGCCTTAGTCTGATCACATAAGCGCGGAGTTGGCTTTATGGAACAGAATAATCCTGGTCCAGATTGTTAGGCTCATTCAAGACAGGCTTTTCACATCTCTCAAGTTCCTTATGAGCTGTAATAATGTAACAACAACACCGTAAACTAGAAAAGGCAATTTCTGAAGAAATTGCGGTGTGAATGCTGACTGCTGAAAGGCTGACGCTAAACTGGATTGCTGAAATTGAGCACAAAAAGTTGAATAATATCAACAATGTATGAAAGATGTGGAATAGTTGAATGTTTGTTGAAAAGCTGGCGCTAAACTGGATTGCTGGATTGAATTTGCTTGAAGCAGGCGGAGGGAGTACGAACTAGAAAGAAAAGTGGGAAATGGTCAAAATAGTATGAATGGGAGTTAAAAGTTGAATAAAACTAAAAATGTATGAAAGATGTACAAATGTTGTGGTTTGATTAGAGTTTACACCTGAAAGTATGAATGAGCAGATTAGACTTGAAAAATGCTTAAAAAAAAAACTCAAAAACTGGCAAAAATCCTGTGTGTGTGTGTGTGTGTGTGTTTGTAATGCAATGGTAATGCCCACAGCCTTCTTCCCCTCTGTCTCTCTCCTCAACTTTCTGGTCTCAGTTAACATTGCAGTATATGCAGCAGTTGGTTGATACACCTTTCACTTGGGGACAATTGTCCACAATTTGAGAGCTTGGATTTCCGACTGCAAGTGAATGCACATCCACCAACTGCTGTTAACGGCTGTCTCAGTCCTTGGTCAGACTGGTTGTTTAATGGAGGCAGTTAACATGGTAAACATGGCAGTAAGATATCTAACCCAATCTCATTACTCACAGGGCTTGAAAAAGTCAAAAATATAAAAATCCTGTGTGTGTGTTTGTCACATCCACCCACTGCTGTTAACTGACGTCTCAGTCCTTGTTCAGACCGGACTAGTAAAGTGGTAAATGGTGTAAATCTTATGAATGGGAGTTAAAAGTTGAATAAAACTTTAAATGTATAAAAGATGTACAAGATTTTGTGGTTTGATTAGAGTTTACACCTGAAAGTATGAATGAGCAGATTAGACTTGAAAAATGCTTGAAAAAGTCTAAAACTGTAAAAATTCCCGTGTGTGTGTGTGTGTGTGTGTGTGTGTGTGTGTGTGTGTGTGTGTGTCAAACTGCACTAATCAGCTGTGTGTCATAGCTGCAGTCAGTGGTTTGAACTCTTGAACATTCCGCTCATTCATTTTGAATGGAGTAAAAGTCCCGGAAAACGATGAATATTTCAGAAAGTATGAATGTTATGAAAAAGTTGTATAATAGCAATCGATTCCTAATTGAGCTGAACGTTTTGATATTTAAATGAAGTTTCTACGTTGAAAAATGTGGAAGGACAAGACTCGCAAAAAAAGAGGCGTGAAGAATAATAATAATACATTTTTAGAATGCATGTAGAATAACATGTCTTCAGCATTCACACCAAATATATATTTATACATCAGCCCTTTCTGTTAAATTTTCAATTGGCATGTTTCAACATTGTGAGCAGCGAAAAAACAAATCGGATTCACGTCCACTGAGGTTTTATTTTGGTGAAGGTAGAAATCTTATTGTCATATATATAAAAACCTGGACAGATAAAACCAAAACTTGGGGTCTTTTGTATTAGGTGAAGTGACCCTTTGAAGTTTTTCTTTATTAAACACTTCTGTTGAGAACTTAATGACACATCTGTGTAGCTTCTATGCCACTCTGATAGTGGGTGTTATTCTCCTTCACCGCTGTAAACCACAGTTGCAAAGGCCATTACAGGGATGAGTCAAATCAATTAGAATGAACACTGATTAGCGGTAAGTGACAGCTTTAAACATATGGAAATTTACAGAACATAAAACATGCCAGTTGCCCGAACAGTTGGTGAATCAGTGAGCAACACTAAATCAATTCTGCAATGTGACGAGGTTAAATCCGCAATGTTACACAATTAAGACAATATGGGCCATCAACAGAAAAAGTGCAGCAGCACAGATGAGCAGTGATCACATGATGACCTTTCACCTCTAAGAGTGACATCTGACATTTTTTTTATTATCACAGAATTAAACCATATAGTAGATTTCGGTGAAACACTGAATTTACGGCGGTTCGAGACGCTCTCAATGTCCATTTACTGAGTGCACAGGGATCCCGTTTGTTGGGCGTCCAACTTGTGAAGCCAAGGAACTCCAAATCCATTTACTAAGTAAATAATATCTTCATGTTCACGTAACCTTGTTTCACTGCATAAAAACAATAATGGTATGAAATATCTAGGACTGCAACTAATGACTATTTTCATTATTGATTAATATGATTCATTTTCAATTTCCAAGGGGCGTTATCGACGGCCGGAGACGACCAATCAGAGCAACGAAGTTGTTTGCTTTAGAGAAAAAAATGACGGTCCAGTCCGTTTAATACTGCCGTTGTAGCCAGCTGGGGAACGCTCTGTATTAGTGGCCCCCATCTTGGTTATTTACAAAGATGCCTGAATGGCTCTCCTCTCTGTCAGTCATCTTACTGAACCCGCCTCATATTAGATAAATGGTTGTGATTGGCTCTGCCAGATACCTGTAACTATGAAATCAGTCTGAATGGGAGGGGGGGCAGACAGATCTGCCAGAGCAAATAAAACATGAGCCCGCTGATTCGTCTGGTTCCCAGGCTACATTTATTATAATGTAAGACAAGGAAAAGCAGCAAATCCTCATATAAGAGAAGCTGAAACCATCAAATATTTGTCTTTTTTTTTTTTCATTTTAGAAATTTGGTATCAAAATAGTTGCCGTTTAATTTCTAATCGACTTATGGACTAATTGTTGCAGCTCTAGAAATAACTTTACTAGATATGTAACCATCTTTACTGTTTGCTGAATGGAAAGTCATGGTTTGCCACTTTAAAGGGGAACTCCAGAGATTTTACACATTAAAGTCAGTTAACAGGTCTTGGGGAGAAATACTGCATATGTGGCTCCAGAGAGAGCGGCATGAAGTCCGATAAATTACTTCAAGTGATGTCACTTCAGTCAAAGTGTGGAGGTGTGGAGTTAGAATGAAATGAGCTTACCACACCTCTACAGCCCAAATATATTTAAGGGATACCTACTTTGGTATAAACAATATGGAAAAGTCTCAGATTGTAGACAAATTTATATTGTTGTATTGTCTACCCTAATAAAAGCTCGACAACACTTAGATACAAATGCACAAATAGGTCAATCTATGCAAAACTGTGTCAGAACTGGCGGATGGTCTAGCGGCACCATTTATCATTCGGCTGTTGTCTTAAACCAACACAATCACAATCGTCTTTGGCGGTGCTGAGCCCAGTATGCATCAACAGTGTCCTTTAAATGTAGTGTTGAGGGGACTTGTTTTTGTGGAACATTTGCACGTGCTGAGGCGAGCACTGTCAGTTGAATGGCTAATTCCCTACAAAGGGTAACGTCCCAAAACACAGTAAAAGACGTATGTCGAATGTGTGACAGGACTTTTATGGATAAACAGAAACATAGTTTCTTCGTCCAAAACATGACATGTAGGTTGCTTGCTCGGAGGTTGTTGTTGTTGTTTCTCGTAGCTTAAGGGATTTTGAAAATGCCATGTGAGATACACGGCCAATGGCAGGCTTATACCCAAAGCCTACACCTGAGTCAGACTATTGCAATATTAACCCCCGATGACATCTTCGGGGGTTATTTTTTCTCACTTCAAAAAGCTCATTCAAAGCCACATAAGTTATAATACAACAGTTTTTACAGGTTGAGCAGTATTTCCTGGGACTGTGGTAAACTGAACTTTATTTTGAAAATATGGTGGAATTTTTTTGGAATTCTTTAACAACAGTAGTACATATTGCAGGGATATTGCATTATTATTAATTTTCATCCCTCTATCTTGACTATAACAGAACAAAATCCATACAAGAAGAGTACATGAAAATCTCTTTATCTGTGGTTTAAGACTCTTCTGTGTGTTTGTCAAAAGCATAACCTTGACATGACACGACTGCACTGTATCGACTGTATGGTGCCACACCCTGCCCAAACAGGATTTGGCAGGGTATATGCAGTACTGGTCTAGTGTGTTGACTGAAAAAGCTAAAGAGAAGAAAGGTGAGTGAGACTGAAAGTGAGAGCCATGGACTGAAAGAAGTGAAAACTGAGATAAGAATTAAAAAGAAAGTGGACCAATGAGTCAAAAGCAAGGGAAATCATTCATACAATAACACTGCACTCTCACTCTGGGATGTCTGAGAACACTCACTTCTAGACAGTTATTTGAGAAGTCTGACAGAAGACGAAAGAGTAGACTGATACTCACCCTGCATGAGAAATGTGCTAAGCAGCTGGTCTGTGGCCACAGGTTTAATCTCTGTTCGAAGGTTGACATATCTCCCTACCACCAGAGGTGCTCTCCTGAACCCCAGGATCCTGCAAAGAGGATGGTGCAAAGGGACATGATACCACAACATTATTACACAGTAGTTGTTGCTCCATTAACGCACCAGAGTGGACAAATGTCAGAAACTCCAATAATTATGTCCACACACCTGTCCAGGTGAAAAGCAGCCACCTCTGCGTTGTGCCTGTCGTAGCCTGCGTACGGCTCGCCTTCGACCACGTAGTCTCTGTTATACCTGAGGAGGGGTGGATGGGACAAAAATAAGAACACTGAATCACTCTTAAACTTAGAATACATGTATCTATAGTCTAAGTGTGTAATCCCAGTATTGACAAAGCTGACCTCTTGGGTTTGAAGACCACTTTCTGTCCCCCGTCCAGCACCAGCAGGGCTTTGAGCTGCGTGCCCTTATAGCCCACGTTGGCCCGTTCTATCCTGGCAGTGCTGAGGGAGGTGAGCACGGCAGCCAGCTCTGGGGTCTCCTCAGGGTACACCTCTCTCGGGCCCACCCACTGGCTTGCTATCTCCCACGGAGACTGGAGGGTGTGGGTAAGGCGAGCTCCCCGGGACAGAGTGAGGCCAGCTTCCATCTGTTAGAAGGTGGGTGACAATAACACTGTGAGTAATGATACTGATATACACACGTCTGCCACATGCTCACTAGCACTGTTGAGTATTTACTTTATACGAGCTATAGCCAATTCTTGGGCATCCTACTTTCTTAATATTCCCAAATGGCAGCGCTGTAGTTTTTATATATTGTTAAACAAAGCTCAAAATAAAAATAGATGACTGGTGCCCTGACCTTGCGAAACGCTCTGAGGTCCCGCCGGCTGGCCGCGGAGCCCTCGCCTCCATCCAGCAGGAAGATCTTGGCCAGGCCCAGCAGGAGGAGCACGGCACACAGCACCACCATGCGCTGTTTGAGCTTCATCTCCACACCGACCGGCCCCTCGCCCCTCCTCACCCGACGCTGTGTGTGTCCCCCGCGGCGAATCCCCCTCACCCCTGATGCATGGCCCCTGAAACGCCCTGTCGCCCGTCCTCCCCCGCGCCAGACAACCTGCTCTGAAGGACGGGAGCTCTGCTGCCTTTTGCTCCTCTGGAATCACGGTCTGAGCAAGACGGGCAGTCACCTGGAGGGAGGGAAGCAGAAATGAGAGGAGGCGGCGAGGGAAGAGGGGGAGAGGAGAGAGATGGGAAAGGGATGAGAGAGGGAGGGAGAGAGAGAGCCAGAGATGAAAAATGTTCTGTCAATAATATGTGGGGAGAAAACTGATTGATTTGCTGCTTGCTCCCCCTCAGGGCAGGCGTTGACCCAGTACTCCAGCAGAGCCGAAGCCTGTCCAGCATGTGTAACAACATCTGGATGACACAGTCTGGTTTGGGTAATCGTGTGTGTGTGCGCGTGCGTGCGCAAAAGTGAACAGCAGGCTTATAATCTGGATGTTCACTGTGGGCGCAGGGCTGTGTTAAAAGCTGCGGGGCCACATTTACAGCATTTGAACTCCCCTGTCTGTGGTAGCTACTTGTCTGCCTCCCTCTGTGTGTGACCCTGCCCGCCTCCACAGAGGAAGAGGAGGAGGAGGAGGAGGAGGTGATGGCGGTGGGGGGTCAGAGCAGGTCGGTGCACCCAGCACAGACGGGTCCCGACGGCCTGAGCCCCCGGTGATGTCCCTCCAAAAGCTAAACACATGCGAAATGAAATGAAGACTAGAGAGCTGAAACACCGGGGGCCTCGCGTCGTGTTGCGAGCTTTTGATCAACACACCTGGCAGGCGGCTGACGGACACGGGGCCGTTTATGTACGTTACGGCCAACCGACGCTACCGACAGCCGCCTCACGGGTTTGGCCACGCAGGCACTCGCTCCTGTCGCACAATCACTCTTTCATGGTGTTGCTGTTTTTTCCCCCCTCCTCTCTCTCTCTCTCTCTCTCTCTCTCTCTCTCTCTCTCTCTCTCAGCGGCTGGACACCGCTGGCCGCATAAACACCGTAGAAAAAAAACAAAAAAACAAAACCTCTCAATGGCGGCGCCGCTTTCTACGGCGTCGAGCAACTGCGCCGCCCGCCTCGTCCGGGTCGCCGTGTCCCGCGGCCACATCTGTCCCCGCCGGGACACCTCCACCGTGTCGGCTAGCCGCGGCTAGCTGCGGCGGCGCTACGTCGTCGGTTGTTTTTCACCGTCCTGCCCGCGGAGAGGACTTACCGTGTGGCCGTCCGCGAAGCAGCGCCCCCCGGGGTTGTCGGCCCGAGTCCCGCGATACTCGGATTAAATGGAATAAACTGTCCGGCTGCGAAAGAGGCACGGTGGTTGATCCTTCTCGCCAATCCCCCCCCGGTGGCTCCCTCTCCTCCGCCCTTTTCCTTCGGTTCCTCCTCTGGCCTGCCGGGTCCGCTCCTCAGACGCTTCCTGCTCCCCTGCACCTGCGGCGGGCGGCCGCCAGGTGGCGGCGGCGCACTGCGCGGCTCGGCGCTTGTTACTCACTCACCGCTGCGGTGACCAGCTGCCTCTAGAGCAATTATTACACTACACGGATCGTTTTATTTGAGCGGTTACTTCTGCTATTCAGAAGAAAGGAAGCCACAAGTGGAAGAGTTTTTTTTTTTCTTCTTCTGCTTTCTGATGCTGATTTGACAGATGTATCTTACAAACCCTTTGTCTGATCAACTTTTTGTTTATTATATATATGTATATTAAAAAAAACAAAAAACACTAGGCCCAAAACAAAAACAATCTTGGATGTTATGTTTAGTAAAAAGTACTCAATAGGCGTAGCTTAGGTGGCAAACATGTGGAACTGTGTAACAAGTAATGTTTTCCTTCACCGACTGACCCTTCACTGCCATTGAACCCACAGCTGTTCATTTTATTAGCACTAAAAAGCCAACATCTGTACTGTGATGGATGTGATTGTAACTGCAGCCGAGTGAAGTAATGCTTCATTACGACAAAAATGGACTGAAAAAATAAGCCAACACACTTACTGTAACTGGAGTTAATGTAATTGGTTCCTTTGTATTTTGTTAGCAAATTTAAGAAAATACATTTCTGGATAATATTTTGGAAGAGCAATACTACTAAAGAAATTAAGCTGACTCTGCAGGAGAAATCCCTTCAGGCAACACTCATGGACAGTCACAGTAGCTCTCAGTCATCCCTGCTGCTCTGCAACAACTTAAAAAGCAGCTTGAAAAAGGCTGGAACTGATTGTCCATATTTAAATAGTACTGAACCATGTAATATAACTGTGATACAATACACACTCCCTAGCATGCAGCCTGCCACTCATTTCTTTACCGCCATATCCCAGATAAACAGTCACACACACACACACACACACACACACACACACACACACACACACACACACACACACACACACACACAATTTGCAACAGAAAGATGAGCATGAAACTGATGTGTGGAGTAAAAAAGGGCAGAGTGTTTATTGGTTCTCAGTCTTCACACCAGGCAGCGCATCACTCAGCCTCAGTGAGGTCACAGCGCTCGCCACAGTCATGACGGGGGCAGACAGAGACAGACACACACACAGAGAGCCAGGTAAAGGGTGAAGGTCAAAGGTCATTTTTACATCCCCCCCCTCAACGAAGGTTGTTGTTGATGTCCTTGGTAAACAGTGAATGATGCCTGTCCAGCGCACACGAGGCACAGATTCACATTGATTCTACTTCTCCACCAGATCAGAGGATTAACACATTGTATAATCACACTGAAAAACACTTCATCTCAACTGTCATGGCCGTTAAAAAGAATGACTTCAGAAGGCAGATTCACTCAAAACAGTTAATACAGGGCAAATTGTGCATTTGTAGACAGTATGGTCAATGTAAAGGAAACAACATGAACTTTCACCACAGAACGGGGAATTTTCAAGCGTGGCATGAAGTTTTTTTGTAATAATAAAAATTATCTTAAATGAGGAGTGCCTGACATTTGAATTTTCCACTCTCATCCCAAAATAACTGATAATGGGGTCATTATGTTAGTAGTGATTGGCCTTCCAAGAAATTAGTCGAGTAAAACCACAAACCATCCCAAAATGAAACATGTTTTTCCATTATTTTGACCACAAACTGTACAGAATTGATAATAAAAAAGAAAATCATGTAAACTCAGGTTACAGTGAGGAAAACCTCACAAAAAGCTCTCAACATGATCTGGGTTTTTCCTCGAGGGAAAGATTGTTAAACCCAAATTGATTCAAATAAGCCTTCCCAGAGGTCCCTTAAAAGTCCTCGTAGGTAGAAAACTTGTAACTCAGGAATCCACATCAGTTTCATTTGTCTTTTTCTTTCATTGTTCCTAAATAACATCAGATAAAGCAAATAGAGGGAAATGTGACGGGGATGTTGACTGTCTACATTGGGCTTGTTTACATCTTAGCTACTTCTGTTTAGTCCTTTCCTCAGAGTTTTTGAGACAGCATCAATTCTGCCTTATCCCCAAACTCTGTCTCACCCATTTCACTTGTTTCATTCAAGGACCCTCTTTGTCCTCGGCCAACCAGCAATGATCGGCCTCCATAGTGCTTCAGCTCTGAGATTTTGTCGCTTCAAACTGTCTCTGCTCCATTATGCAGCAACAGGCTCTTTCCCAGGCCACGGTGGACGAGTACGGTTTCCACTTCTTATCTGCTCACGAGTCCTGCTTTCTTCTCACTTCCAGTACAACACAAGCCAGCGTGGCGTCGTGGCATGAGCTGGTGGTCAGTCAAACAGAGGATAGGGTGGCTGATCATCACCCCCCCCCCCCAGCGACCACAGCATCGAGGGACTGCCTGTCTGGCTTGACTTACAATGTTCTAGAAAAATAGAGAAGAATGTACAGGCATACAAATGCACACATATACTTAGAGTAACTGCTGCATTAAATATGCCTGTCTTTGGCTTCTTCATTCATTCTTTCACAGGTTCATCCACTATCATCTCCCCTTAGTTAATATACAAAGGACTGAACATCTCTTTATGGGCACTAAATTGTCTGTGTCTCAGTTCGTAATGTTCGTCTGACCTAAAAAGTTAAATTGTGGACTTATACATTGTGTTGAGGACAGTTTTAATGCATCAGTGTGCCTGTAATTACTGGAGATAAGCCTGGAGAAGAGGGTTGGTTGACTGAAGCGCATCAGCAGGGATCCAGAGCTGCCAGTATGAATATGTTGACCTCTCCATCCCATCACCCCTCATCAACAACCTGGAACTAACTCTGAACTTAACATACCCCACTGACAGGTGGGACATTTGTTTATACACACTGTAATACATTTCCTAAGGTTTATAGAGTACATGTGGAGCATTGAAGGAATTGTGACTTTGGGCAAAAGATTGTGTAAACATACAATGTAAACAGCTGTTTTAAAAAGAAGATTAGAAATTGATGAATTGGGCAAAAAGCTTGCCATCATTGTCACCTCCATCGTCCTAATTGTGTTTGTTCATTTGGATGCAATCTACTCCCAACAAAAGCAAACATATTTGTGGCACCCTGAAACAAAAGTGATGCACAGTGGGAACTGTATATCCCAGGGTTTTCCCACTGAAATATGCCAGTACCTACATCTGATTTCACTGCAGCTCTGTCCGTCCTAACGTTTTGTCAACCTGAAGAAAAACCGTGACATTACATCACTTGGCACTAATTATAACCAAGGTGCTTATGCTATCCCAAATCAGATGTATGGTACGTTAAGGGCCTAAAATTGAGCTGGGTCCTGGTTTATAGAATAAGGGGCAAAAAAATAGAAAAAACAAAATAAAATTCACATGTACATAAAGAAAAACACAAAAATGTAACATTCAAATGTAACAGACCAAACTACATTGACGTGCAATCATCTACTACATGGTAATACTGTGAACTGCACCATCCCAGGAAAAAAAACAACTAACACAAAACAACATAAACAAGATTTAAAACAGAATCTGTATGGCTCCAGGTAGCTTTGAATGTCCGCTCCAGACCAGAAGCTCTAACCATATTAAGCAACAAGAAGAAGAGGAGATAAAACCATGTATTATGAGTTCTTGTTGCGCTCTCTCTTGGACTCTTTCACAGTTTCAAGTCTTTAGTGTTTAGTGTGTGTGTGTGTTGTGAGTCTGGTGAACCAAGCTACGCTTTTCTGAGCGGAGAGCAGACAACACTGGAGAACACAAAAAATACATGTTTGTAAAAGGGTTAACTCTTGTCTATCCAACTGTGAACACATCTTAGCTTAGATTCTGGGATTATCGTACCTATGTGGAACACAGACAAGATTCCTGTCATTTAAGCAAATATTTGCCCTCCCACGCCCTCCCCTCCTCACCCAATGCAGTTATACAAACACGCACACATACATACAGAACACTTAGCGAGTATATGACAAAAAGGAGGGGCTGTAATAAGTCCTGTAATAAAAACTAGACACATTCAGGAAGTGTGAGAATTGTTTCTGCTGGAATCGATTGCGAATCAGAGCCCTTATGTTTACGACGATGCGATCAAATAGGCCTGTGTGTGTGACAGAGTGAGTGCGTGGTTCATGTAAATAGTCCTGTGACTCCAAGCCAACTCAAGTGAATGAACAGACCAACAATTCAAAGGGTGAACGGAGTAAGTACAAAAAGTGTTTTTAAACCTTCCAAAGTCCAGTGGGTTATTCTGATGTGAGTGTGCGTGTTGTGATTGTGTATCCAGATGATTAAGAGGCGGGAGACTTGCATTAAAGCATGGCGGGGACACAAATAAAAATAGTTAACCCCTTTAAAAAAAAAAAAAAAAAAGGAGAGGAGAGGATCATTTCTGTCCATCAAAAGACAGTCTGCCTGTGAGAGAGGAGAGGAGATGACACGAGAGCAAATGGGAGACAGGAGCAGTGGTGTAGGTCCTTGTTCAGTAGTCAGTACATCCTAAACAGTCACTTCCATCAACACACGCAGACTCACATTCACTCTCACATATACAAGCATACTCACGCACACACACACACACACACACACACACGCACGCACACACACAGGGTACTCTGGTTAAGGCAGTGGTGGCAGGTGAGGCTGCAGTGAGGCCGGGGCTAGAATCGGAGAATCGGCGGTCAGGGCTCATGGCAGTGAAAGCTCCCACTACTGAGTCAAGGCTCCTCCTCATCCTCCTCATCTGTTTCCTCATCCCTCTCTCCTTTGCTCAGTCACACTCCTCAGCATCGCTCACTCGAATGACATCAGATTTGCTGGCACCTGGGGGAAGAAAAAGGTGAGGTGTGTAAAATGTAAGGAACTGCGAACAGTATGTGTGTGTGTGTGTGTGTGTGTGTGTGTGTGTGGCTCCATACCTGTTGCCTATTGCTCTGACAGGCAGCGCTCAGATGTTTGAACCAGAGCGAAGCGTTCATTTTGTTCCCTGCCTGGTACTTGTAGGTGTTACCTAGGCAATGGAGACAAACAGTGTGAGATGCCAAGTCTCTCATTTTTTGCAACACTCTGGAAAGATGGCTGAAGCCCGACTTGACTTTGGCCCGCCCAGTAAAATAAAAACAAAGTCACAGTGGAAAAGTTCAAGACAGAGGCAACAGGATTTTGTGTGTGTGCGTGTGTGTGTGTGTGTGTATGTGTGTGTCTGTACGCATTAACAGCTGTATAAATGAAGAATGTTTGATATGACGAGCATGCAGTCACATACTTAAGCTGACAATTAAACTTACTGCTCAGTGTGATGGACACAATCTGAATCTGTGTTGTGTGTGAGAGAGAACGTTTACATGTGCTGTCACCATTCAAACCAAACTCTTTTTACTGCATCCGTTTTCAGAGAGCAGACTGCCTACTCGTGTTAGTCATTTCCGTTTTGATTTTCCTGGCGTGTGTGTGTGTGTGTGTGTGTGTGTGTGTGTGTGTGTGTGTGTGTGTGTGTGTGTGTGTGTGTGTATTTGTACATCTATCTTTGTGAGAACCAATTTGAGTTTTGGACCATGGGAGTGAGGACATTTTTGGAAAGTGAGGACATGTTTGCCGGTCCTCACTTTCAGAGACACCTTCAAAGGGCTGTTTGAGGGTCAAGACCTGGTTTTAAGGTTCAGGTTAGAATTAAGTTTAGGCTAAGGTCAGGGTAAGGGCCTAGGGAATGTATTATGTCAATGAATGTCCTCACAAGTATAGAAGTACAAACGTGTGTGTGTGTGTGTGTGTGTGTGTGTGTGTGTGTGTCTCACCATGCTCGGAGTCCGTCAGCAAGAAGACATCAGGATGCTCGGGATCGTCAGCCATCATGACCATTAGACCCACCACACACACGCTCTTACTGGATGTCGACTTGAACTGGGCAGAGCACATGTGGTCTGAGTTAATTTTCTTTCTCATGATGACTCTGTTGTGTCTAAATGATACTTGTTAAATATTAACACAAGCTTTGTGTGTGTGTGTTGCTTGTGAGCCTGCATGTGCACTCCACAAGGTTCTCATTAGCCTGGGAATGACACACGGGACTGCAGTGATGTCATTAGTCTCATTATTCGATGAGTGCTACCATCTGTCTGTCCCCCTACTGCGCCAGACCCAGACCCAGACCCAGACCCCTCCACACACAATCACTGCATTTCGCATCCACTCATTTACTGTTTTCTTTCTGTTCTTATTGTCCCTCCCGTCTCCTTTCTTAACCAGGCTTTTCTCTGAGCTCCCATACAGTTTCAGCAAATGTTCCCTTCCAACTCACATTTTTGCTGTTATGTTATGAAAAACACACACAAAAGAATCATTAAGTGTTTCGCCCTGAGTTAAACTTTCTATGAGTGAGTAAGTAATGGCTATCATGTGTCCTCTCCCTATAAAACTGAGTGTGATTTGGGGTCATTTGGAACATTCACTCTCAATTCAATCAACAATTGCAGTTCACATGGAAGACTTTCATATGTCTCAGTGCAGTTGTGTGCTTTCTGTTTTTGTCCTCACCTGCTTAAACAGACAAACATAATAAAACCTCCAAAATGTCTATCATCTTCTGCAAAAATGGATGGCATAAAAATGTGCCCTAAGACCGTTAAACAGAGGGTGGTGATGGACCAGTGTGAGTGTTTGTGTTACATACATGTTTTCTCTCAGTGGCCTTCAGGGACTTGGCAGGGTAGTAGTGGAGCTGGGTTCCGCAAAGAGCGACCCAGTATTTGGTCCATGATGCCACCTGCACAACGATGCACAAAAGTGAAATAGAGTCATCAACTCCACTTCAGCCTGCTTGACGCAATGAAACGCTACAGTGTGGCACTCATGTGCCATCAGATTGTAATAAAGAGTAAACTCTGAGGGATGTTTTTGTGACTCACAAACCCTTGACTGGGTCAGATAAAGAGATTAGAAAGGCAGAGACTGAGAGATGAATCACAGGGGAGGAGACTGGATGGTTTAGGGAACTAAAAGTCTTTGCTTGTCTAGGCTTGGTTGGATGACTGAAGAATAAGTGTGCAAAATTACACTCGAGTGAAGAGAAAGGAAAAGCAAAGTGAAGCCTTGTGTTAACTAATACTCCTGGTTTAGAGAGATTTTGCCTGACTACATGGCTGGATTGGGAAACACTTTTTAGACCTTGTTACATCATCAAAGAAGATCATGAATCACCCACACTACCTACAGTTTTAAGTTATTTCAACTGCAAACAGAGCTTCAGATTTATTTCTAGCCAAAACAGAATAGGATAATCTCAGTACAAATATAAAAATGCTTTAAGAGGCACAGGGCAAACAAAAGCAGTGGAAAAAAAAACTCAAGCACGGTAAGAGGGGAAGAGAATTACAATGAGTATGAGGAACAGACAGAAACAGAGCTGTTCTGCAGGTTGAGGAGTCTCTGAGGCCCTATCTCTCTGCTTTGCAGACAGCATTTATTACCCATCTGCTCCTGTATAGTTGTAGGTAGGTATATGTGTATGAACAGCACATGGACACATGTATGTGAGCATGCGTGTGGTTCTCACTGTTGGTTTCTTGCCCTCCTTGAGCACAGTCTTCCGCCTCAACACCCCCTGCACTGTGACTGCTCCGGGATACAAGTGAACTGCAAGCTCCTCTGACTCCGCCGAGCTACAACAGGACAGAGACAAACATTACAAGCTATATACACAAACATACACACAAGGAAAGCATGCATGTTCTCATGCACGCACACATACCAGATCAAAATCAGAGATGAACTAATAGGCAGACGCAATCTGCAAAGCTACCTTAAACTCTGCTTCATGAAAGTACTTTTTTTAAAACTACACCTATTCCTGTCTTGTTGTCACAGAATTGAATTTCACAGATATAAATCTTAACACTGGTATCTGCAGAGAGAAGAGCAGAGACGGACAAGGTGGTGTGCAGATTGTGTCTGTCTGGAGGCTCAGAGCAGGAAGCCCAGTGCATGAGCCCAGTGAAGCCTGGTGGAAAGAGAGAGAGAGCGCGAGAGAGAGAGAGAGACCCTATCCTAACCGCAAGGGATGCTTAATATGCAACGTCCATGAGAATTGGCTTTAATAATCCTTAAGAGTCTGTTCCTCTACCTCAGGAATGAGGATGTAACAGTTTGTTTCCAGTAACACATGGAGCTCAGTGTGACTGTGGAAAATCATTTTTAGCTCCAAGCTGTGAAATATCTTGGACACCTATCACTAGAAGAAGTCTAGGTTGACTATGAGCTCTGTGTGTGTGTGTGTGTGTGTGTGTGTGTGTGTGTGTGTGTGTGTGTGTGTGTGTGTGTCAAGCAGACATGCAAGAAATTTCAGAAAGCAAAGGGTAGATTGTAGACTGATGATACGCAGCAAAAGATGAAGAATCATGATACAAAACAGATCCTTTCCCCTTCACCTGATTCGTGATTTCACGCACGCACACGCATTCACACACTTGTTTCCCACCACAAGATTATCCCAGCACTACACACACTCTAAGCACCAGCACACAGCGGCCCCTAGCAGGGACTGAGGGGCTTGAAATGAGGTTAAGAGAGGGTTTGGTTCAGTTCAGGTTGGTTCCGGTCGGGACGTGTGTACCTGCTGGGCCTCAGGACTCCTCTGTAGGGGATGCGGGCCACACGGGTCACTGGGCCCAGAGAGTGATAGAACCGAGTCCTGTTCAGAATAGGATAAGACAGGATAGAAATAGGGGGCACGGGACACTGTTAAGGCTGTGCGGGTGTTTTTTTGTTGTTGTTTTTCCCCTCAAACTGCATGGGTTAGGGCTGAATGGAGGAGCAGCCATTTGGTTAGAGGAGCTATTGATGAATGTCAGGCCAGTTGATTCTTGAGCTGTGAATCTTTATTTCAGAACTAGTGAGTGTGGACTCTTGTCGGCACAGTGGGACTACTGGTTAAGCGATTTCAATGTTAAGCACTTAATACATTTCAGGCTGCCGGAGAAGCAGAAGCATCTGAAAGCAGCGGTGGAGGGATGAGGCATGACAGCCCTGGCTGCTCTGCTAAAAGCAAGGCTGGGCATGGCGTTTGTGTATGAGATTTAATGGGAGATAATTTTGCATAGCTGTGTCTTCAGGCCAGCGCTTTGAAAATTATACAATCACATCTGGGATGGGATGGGGGGATTTTATGATCTTACATGTGGATGTGATGAAAAAGCACTGCAGACTCGGATGTATTAACCTTACCTCTCAAAAGCTGGCCAGGACACCTCTTCACTGAGCTCAGAGCCCTCACTGCTCCCTGTATACAGATAGAAATCATCACAAGAAATACACAACATGTCTTAAAGATACAAACTGTGCGTCATGGTAGTAAGTATACATGTGTATGTCTTACCAAGTGAAATACCACTGGACAGAGTCGAGCTCTCTGCTTGTCCCCTGGTGGGACTGTGGCTCTCCATCACACTGTCGTCCAACAGGTGGCGTGAACCAGCATTCGGGAACGTAGCACTTTTAAACTCTACTGTATTCATCTTATGGATGAAACTATGTGGACACAGAACACAGCAGACAGACAGGGACAGAGAGATAAAGAGAGACATTGTTTTATAAATTCAGTACGGTTTTCAGGCCATAATCTTCATCTAATAAAAGGATCGATGCATTGTTGACTGATGAATATACAGTTTTTCTAAAAACAAAAACTGACTTGTAGCCCAGGCTGTGGCACTTCCTGTGTCCGTAGGGCAGCAGGTTCCTGGGGGAGGGTGGTGTGGCTGGGACTTTGATTCCTTCAGCTGCTACCGTACATTTACGGCCGCAGAGAGGAGATGAAGACGCTTCCTGGCCTGTAGGAAGGAGAAGGAGGGAAGGACGAATTTATAAACCAGGAAGAACGGAAAGAAAAAGAGATGATAAGCAGGTTTACACAAGTTCAATTCTACACGTAACGCCCAACTTACCGACAAGATCCTCTTTAGAGGCGTTTGCTCGAGGTGTGCTGGTGCCTGGCTCAATCTTCTGTGACAACCTTCATAAAAGAACATTGATAAATACAGCAGCTTCAACATAAAAATAATTATGGGGATGGAATATTTTTGGGAATCACAGATAAGCGCAGTGCAAACTAAAACATAACAAGAATAAGAAAACCTATTTTGATTTTCCTGGCAGAAGATTGCTGTGACTAAATCAGAAATTATGAGGCAAAAGCTTGGTGTCCATCTGAGATGGACAACAGTTGCTGTTTTTATCTATAGATTATTCTGTGAGTTTTGTTTCTTACTTGTAATTATCGTCCTCCACAAACTTCTGCAGCTCCTCGATATATCTGACTGAGTTGAGATACTTCTGTACATGAGGCAACACTGGTATATCTGAAAGAGGGATGATAATGACAAACTTTAAAATAAATGCACATACATGTGATCCCATGTTACTAAGACTGCCAAAATATCTAGGCTAAAAGTATGTCTCAAGTGAGGATAATGTGAAACTTTATTATTTATTACAAAAAATGTACAGAACATTTTAATTTTGTTTTAAATTTTACTTAAAACTTGTCCTCCAGGCAGCTCAAGTGCAGGGCAGCTACAAAGCAGTAGCCTGAATGTTGTTAGGTAATAGCACATGGAGGAAGAAATTTCTCTCTAGTACTGTGTGCTGTAGTACTTTTCAACCCAAGATGCATGGTTTCTAAACCATGTAAAAACTACTTGAACGTCGACTAGATTTCCTGGGGGATCAGTAAACTGTAACAGATTAATAAGCAAGAGAAGCAAGACTACACTGAGACCAAACAAAAACATGAGACGCACAGGCATGTCAAGGAACGGAGCATGGTTCAATTAAGAAAAGTATGAGCATATATCTGGACTAATATAAGAGTATGGTGCCTCATCATCTTGATTTTCTTTGATTTTCCACAAATTGAAAGTACAAAATACATTAAATGCTAACCCAGATTGAGGAACCTAATCAGAGTATATTTTATTCAGTGTGTCACAAAAACACACACAAGTATTGATGAATAGCAGAGATTCTTTCATTGTGTCTCCATGGCAACAGAAGTAGGCAAGGCTATGATGCAGTTTCATCCCAGCCTTTATACCGACTCCCTCCTCCTCTGTGCTAATTTTTACTCTTTCACATGATGGACACGATCAGATCTCAGAGTACAGTGAGGACTTGCAGTTGTTGCTGACATGAGATTCATTAGCTGACTTCCTCAGATACTTTAGCTGAGTGGACCTGGCTGGGGTCGTCTCGTTTTTCCTGTCACTGCCATCCCATGAATGTGTGGCTGTGTGAGAGTGTTTAATCTAAACTCACCGTAGGTAGAGGATCTCTGCAGGTCCGAAATGATTCTGAGAATGTTGTTCATCAAGTTTGATCTCTGTTCGTTCTCCAGTATGCTGCCCGTGGAGGGATAGGCTGAGTCTATATACGTCAGATCAGACAAGTACATCCCTGAAACAAAGCAGCAGACAGAAAAAGATGCAACATGTTACATCAACCAGGAGAAATACACAGCCCTCTTCCCTCTGCTCTCATCCTTTAGTGAGTCGGGGGCCCCAGTGCAAGCCAAATGAGGACAGTGTCCATCTGTTGGAGGAGTTATTTTAAACCCCAGTGGGGAACACAAGGAACACAGAAAGCGCAGCTCATTAGAAAGAAAACATGTAAACACATACTAGGCTGGACATTGTAAAAGGGCCTTGGATGCATGATGCAAGTGCCATGCAGCTGTGGCTTTCTCTGTGTGAAGAGCAGCTGTTAATCACAGACTGCTGGTTTGATACCAAAGAGGCCGAAACAGACAAGGATAAGAGCATATTTGCATATACTTTGCTCAAGTTTCAAACAGACTTTTTTTGTGTGAGTCCTGATCCGTTCCCCATGGATCTAAATAAGTGGATAACTGATCTTTTCTTCAGCCTCTCCAACTCAAGGACATCTATCTTTCCCTCTATCCATGCCTCTTTCTGGCAGACTTGGAGCAGAGCTGAGATTCTTAGTCTCTCATTACCTAAATATTAACATTAAGAGACAAACTCAGGAGCAGCTTCCCACCATTCTGAAAACAGAGATTAACAAGCTTTAGAAGTGAACTGATGGTGTGCCTTTCTTTCCACTCGCCTCTTTCCTCTTCTCTCTCTCTCTCTCTCTCTCTCTTTCAATGTTTCTTTCACACGCCAGCGTTGAGATTGAGTGCAGATGTAAGAAAAGTTATCACACTGTAGACTACATGACACCCTCCTTCTTGGAAAATGGTGTTATACTCACAGAAGTATGCACACACACATGCATTTACAACATTGAGCGCGAGAGTCTAAACACAGATGTACAAATAAGCAACGACAACAGAACGTCAGGACCCGATCTAGTAGATAAAAAAGGGCCAAACCTTGCGTTCAGGGTACCGTGCACACACACACAAATATAACACGGTCTGATTAGAATCACAGAGGGAGAGAGGCTGTGAGCGGGAGAAGCAGTTTACAAGTGGGTGGAGACCCAGCTGTAAGCTGAAGATGAAGTGAGAGATGGGGAGACGAGGAGGAAGAGGGGGATCCTGAAGGCTTAACCGCTGTAGCTGCTCTTCTGAGAGCATGTCAGGGATAACTGCAGTTAGTCATGCACAAATCCATACTGCCTGGAACACCCACAGACAGATGCGTGCTCAGAGGAACTGTGGTTAGGGTAGACAGGCACTTTGTATATGTTTACATGTGGCAAAACTTGTATGAAAAGACTGAGGATCAAGTTAGAAACCTGAGAAAAGAAACGTGGTCGCAAAGTTTGGAGAAAACTTCATCTTCTATCTGCTATTCTTAGCCAGTTATCTAAAAGAGATCTTTCAAATAATTCAGCAAAAATGAACATATCGGTCTTTATTTCACACACATAAACACAGTAAAGTAAATGACAGCAGTGATAAGGGGCAAGCAAAGACCAGACAAGCTCAGGCTACACCTGGAGCAAGGAACAAATGAGTTTTATCTGGCTTCCTTTTTCTTCTGCTCGCTCATACCCAGTTGAAGCTCTACAGGAAGCTGCTAAGAAACCTCGGCAGCATTACAATCAGCTCTTCCCAGGAAAAAGCAAGAGGGGAGGGGAATTCTGGGTTGTAATCAAAGAAGAAAGGGTCAAAGCAGCACATGCCTGTTCTCCAGACTCCAGCAAAAATTGAATTCAAACAGGACCGATTTCCTTTCACTCAACTCATTTCTTCTATACAAAAACCATGAAGGTCATTGTTGAGGATGGGAAACTTAATGAGGCAGCTCTGTTATTCTCTTCTTCTGTCTTTTTTTCCCATCAGAGTGACATCAGAAGTAGGCTGGGCCACTCAAAAAAAAAAAAGAAAGAAAGAAAAAAGTAGAGGAGGAAGAAGAAAAAAAAAAAGAGGCAATCTCAAACTCCCACACCCTCATCCCCCTTCTCCTCCCCTCTCTTCCTCTTCCCCCTCCCTCTTCTAGTCTCCCCCATCCTTTGTGAAAAACTCAAGGCATCAGTCGTCAGCGCTCAGTCTGTTGAAGTGGCCGGCTATTGAACCATGCCCCAGCCCGAACCCCAGGACAGCTGAGTCCACAGGGAGGAGCTCATCTTTGGGTAGTAGGGCCTTGGCAAAAAGACCTTATATTGTGATTTTCAGCTGCAGGACAGAAGAAGTGAGTGGAGGGGAGCACCTCAGAAGACTGGGACAAAGAGAGAGATGAGTCCTGATCAGTGCAGCTCGGTGAAGACACAATACAATACACACGTGAAACTATAACTGCAGGAAACACACCCCCACTACTGGTAACAAAAAAGGTAAATGTTGCCTGAGTTAATTTTGTTGTTTGTTTATGGACTGTGTGTGTGTGTGCCAGCATGACAGTGTGTTTGTAAGTGTGTCTGGACAGCTGTGAGAGCTCTGGCTGAGAGGTTGGAAAGGTTAGGACGTTTCGTGACTGGAGGCTCTGACTACAGACAGAAACATTTAGCAACGCTTCTTTGGCTTTCCTCTGGAGTCTGAGGCCTGGGATAATTCTGTGTACAGCATGCCGAGAACTGTATCATCTATATATTCAACACGTGTGACCTGCTGCATGTGTGACAGAGTATGTAAGGATGATAAAGGTGTGTAGGATGGCATTTATGTAGGCATAAAGGAATGAAAAAGTGTGGTGTGTGGCATTTCTATTGTGTAGTAGGTACATTTTAATTCAACAATATAACGAAAAAATCCTTAAATAATGAAAAACGTTTCAGTCATCGGTGTCTCAGTGTTTTTTTCTAGATGTAGCAGGACTAATCTAAAATCCACTCTAAGTGTGACCTGAAGACAAACAGAAAGCTAAAGAACGAAAGGGGAAAAAGTTAAGAGAAAGAAAAGTAGGGCATTCCAGCAAAACACTTGAGGCAGACTGATCTGATCAGATGGAGAGATTTGAGCTCTGGAGCCAGGCTTGTTTGTTTTTTCTTGGCTTTTGGTTTCATTATACAGCACCATGTGAGCCCGGCCACTGGAGTGCAGGGATGGAGCCGAGTTAACCTGGTGTCATTGGGGTTAGATCAATAATATTACACCTAATGAGGTGTTGACATGTCTGTGCACATGCATCTCCTTGTTACATTTGGCGGTCGTGAGATGACACATTGAGACACACAGAAAATTCATTGTAGTTGCTAAATTCCTTGACTGTTTCTGAGAGAATACAGGTCAAGGGGACTTGTACTCTCTCAGAAACAGGGTCTGTAAAGGGGGCAGGGGGAAACTGTGATAATACAATGTAATCCAACCCGAACCACATCCTCTATCAAATACACCCCGTGGACATAAGACAATTCAGTCGCAACCTTGCCATGATAGCAAAAGCTTTGAACGTTAACAACATCAATCTGGTGCACTGCCATATCACAATCTTACAATTATACTGGTCTGTTGGTGGGATCTGTGGAAAATATTCTGTTCGCTACAAAGCCACATCTGTGAATGCTGTAAACGACCAGAAGAGAGAGGAGTGTGTGCGCGCACACACACACACACACACACACACACACACACACACACACACACACTCTCTCTCTTTGAGCTTGAAGAAAAAGGCAAACATGAGGGAATGGCAGAAAGTTAAGAAAACATTTCATGAACTTGCTTGTTTTTTTGCTCGAGTACTAAATCATAACATCAATAACTCCAATAACTCAGGCTGGAAAAGAAAAAAAGAAAGATTAAAAAGATAAAATAAAGGAGTGAGCAGCTGTCTGAGAAATATCCAGAACATTCTGTGCTGGAGCGGCAGTTCACCTGAAACTCGGATGCATGGGGGACAGGCCTGGGGGGAAAGCTTTAAATGGGTCATTACAACCAATCCACACATAACACATAAACTAACCATTCTCTTAACCCCAACACTGGACTATGAATTACAACAGAATCTCTTTTTGATGTTTTTCCTATTTATAGTTTTTAAAACTCCCAGGACAAGCCAATAAAAGCAGTCAGGTAGTGCATGGTAGGCTGTCAGAGACAGTTAATCGCTGCCCTCCCCCAGCCGTCCTTTCACAGACTATGTTGTAACGCAGCAGGGGATTGATAGCTCACTCAGCCAGCACCAGCCAACTGTGGTGTTTTGGGCAATGGGCATGCCGCCAATTGTGTCTCAGTATTTGACCTGAGGCTGTGTGTGGACCCTTCACAGACACAGATGTGTAACGGACAGCTCAGCTGATCTTATCAGTAAAACCCATATGGAAGCAAACACAGATAACACACTGGATATGGCGGACCACATGCGGTTAAATCCAACTACAGCAGAACAAGCCGGACACATTATATTCCTTAAAAGTCAAACCTAAATTATGAGCTACAAGGCTGCCAGTTGTATTATTAGATTGGGTGAAGAATAACAAAAGATTGCAACAACTGTGGGGAGGGAAAAAAGAACCAAGGCTGAAGTCTCAAGCTGCACCGTAAATCTCATTTGGAATCCCCCCTAATGACAGCTTGGACACAGTTGAATGGACAGGTCACCACTTGGGGAAGAGGTCAGCCAGGAGGTCGGGACAAACAGACAAGAGAAGTGGAGGCATTTAACTAAGTAGAGCCAGTGGGCAATAAGTGTGCAAAGCTGTGTTTGTTTGCGTGAATTGATGTGTTCTTCCTTGCTGATTCAACTAATAGAAAGCATGTGCAGTCTGAGGTATGAGCTCAAGGTGAGGTGTGACTCAGAGGAGAAATAAAACCAGGAAAAGAGTAAGAGTGGCTGCAAGTAATCTCCTAAATCTAAAAAATCCACACCATCCAGCCAAACAAACATTTATATAAATGCTGTAACATTTTAATACTCCCATTACTCCCGGCTCACCTCTCTCTCCTGACCCTCCTCCAGCCCTTTTCTGATGTCTGAAATCTTAGCAGCAGCATGTGTTCCTTCAAAGCCAAGTGTCACTTTACGAGTATAATTTAATCAGAGAGAAAAGCCACCTGAACAGGGGAAGGTAAAGGCCAATATTGTAGCTGCTGGGATTGTAATGCAATTAATATAACGCCTGCACATATCATTGTGAGTGTGCGTACAAGGATAGTTGTGTTTGTGTGTATGCTTTGCAATTGGGGGGGGGGGGGGGGGGGGGCATGGAGTGATGGAGGAGGGTGTTGGAGGGTTGAGAATCCTTATCTTGACAAAGTATGACAGATAGAGAGTAACGGTCTTATATGAACTCTGTCCCCCTGTATTTCCCCGAACATAAGAACAGTGTGTTTGTGCATTTATGTGTGTGTTGTACAAAGAGAGGAAGAGGGGGAACCCGTTTTCCACAAAGGCCGATTGATTGCAAGGGTTTTGGAGCGGGGGGGGGGGGGGGGGGGGGGGGGTAGAGGAAGGGTGGGGCTGCACCCTAATCCCACATATAGACCTCTGAACCCAACATCAGCCCACATGTTTAGAGTTTCACTACAGAAGAAGGAAAACAGATGGGGGCCATGGGGCCCCGGGGGGGTTTGGGGGCTCCCTCCTCAGTAATATAGCATCATAGATGGACAACTCAGCAGCTAGAAAGCAGGAGGCAGGAAACACTTTTGGGGCTTTTATTGGGTTGGTTGTATTCTAACCACAGGCTAATGCCTTCCTAAACAGAACCACTTAATCTAACACAGCGTCTTCGTTTTCCACCTCATCTTTCATTTTTTAACTCTAGAAGGAGGCTCCAACTCCAATTACTAGCTCAAATTATAAATGCTGTTCCTGCATCTGCATTGATTTCCTGTTTAATATCCAACATGTACTGTTTAATGAGGAGATATAAAACAACACCATTAATACTATACCACAATGTATTTCCTATTCCACTGTGGTAAGAGTATCTAATCTCTGTAGGGTTTCTGTAATTTTTTTGATGAGGCTTTTATGAATGTTTCCTTGTTGTTGTTAGCGCTGTCTTTCGAGTGTACTGCTTTGCACTGTTGTTTTTGTTTTCATTAATTGTTTCAATATCTCAGTACTTTTACTAGTTCCCCACTCATGCTGTGTTCACCTCTCCACAGCCTCTGTCCTTGATAACCTCACAACTAAGCTATTTGTTCACTCTTATTTCCATTCTATCCCTTATTCCAAACTAGTTAGATGGTTTCTCAACGGTTTCTCACGTGTGGCTCTGTAACCAATTGTTTTAGAAAGCATTCACTTTGTGTCTCCAAGGGACATAGTGTATGAGTGGTCATGTAACTCAACTCGGTTGACAAAAACGGTGGCTGGTGACATCATGTATGGATGAGATGCTGGGAGGAAGTCGGTCTCTGGCTGTGTACCAACAGTAAGGCTGGCTGAGCTCCATGTTGTCATGTAAAGCAGCGCTGCTGTTTATTGTTGCTCCTCTCCAAATCCAAACCCCTCATCCCCCTTTTGTTTTTACTTTTCTTCTCTCTTTCCTCTGACCAGTGATGATGTGTTTTAGGACATTTTGGACTTGTTGTGGGAAAGTCTGAGGACCAGATGGGGGAGTGGAAGCTGGGGATTTTGAGGGTGGGAAATCCATGGGCTATGAAAATGTAAATACATTTTATCCAAGTCTTTCTCCCCCACTTGTTGAGCTGCAATCCATCAGGCTACAGGCTGACAGATCAGAATTGGTAAATCACTGCAGGAGACTCGCTGTCACCAGGAGCTCTGAAACAGTCAAATGACACTTCTGGCAGGATGACAGGCTGAATCTAAATTTACACATTCAGTGGCTCTAGCTCATGTTCCTTACCTGATACATGCATGAACAGTCTAGTTCCCTCTACCAAGGTGTACTAGCACATCACAATAGATTCTCTCCACTTTATTCATTTAGTGTGAGCGCGCGGCATCAGCAAAGACAGAAACTCTAACGTTTGATTACCTGACCTGTGTTACGGTCTTCTGAGACTGATGTAATAAGTCTGACCTTCATGAAGGCTATAATGTTCAGTTTTTGTTTAAACTGTTTTAGATGGATGTTGACTCAACTGCGTGGTCATTTTGGAGGATGTTTGTGGTTCTGAAGGAAAGATTTATTGCAGGACTGTTGCATTAGACTGCATTAGTTTTACGTAGGTGTACCTAATAAACTGTCAACAGAGTGTATGTTACAAGTATAATAAATACTGCATGATAACGACATTAAGGGGATTCATCCCAAAAAGTCCACACCTGCAGTGAGCCAATTTTCCATGGAAGCAGTTTATACGATTGTTTATTAAACAGTGTGCCTTGGCTCAGATCACAAAATGTTGTCTACATTCTGGGAGGGTCTTGCCAATACATACAGAGTAACCTGAAGCCACATGCGTGACATATTGCTGTCTTTTTGAGGCTACAACCAATCTTCTTTATAATATTTAACCAACGAGGTAAAACAAATGTTTCTTGTCTAGCAGTAATGTAAGCAGTCTTTTTTCTTAATTACTTCTCTGGTCATTTCCTCTGACGACATGCAGAAAATAATTATCTCTGTCTCCTACTCAGGCAAAAAGATAATCACCATTCAAGTTAAACACCAGCTCCTACACAGAAAACCAAGGCAGACGAAAGCCAGTGTCCTCACTATATACACACACACACACCTCCAGTGTGAGTGTGGGGTGAAAGTTACTTAAGCAAGCCAAACCCAATCTGAAATAGTTAGGCAGTTGTGGTTTTTAAATCGAGGCAACCAACAACATTGGAATACACAGCTGAGCTGATAATCACTTGGCATTTTTGTGTGCGTTTGTGTATAAGAATTGTGTGCAAATATGGATACATGTCTAGAGACCAAAAAAAGTGAAAAGTGTTCAAGTTAATGAGCTGTAGAACTGTACATCTCAAATGTACGTGGCACATTTGACAATTTCCCTTTAAAAGATTTAGGTTTAGTTTAATGCGCTTAAACAGTAACCTGATTGTGTCTTGTTCAATTGAAGATGATTACCGGTTAGACGAAAGAGTGTGTGGTAAAAAAGAGCAAAGGAAGTAAATACTGTCTGTCCTTAGACTGTTCCAATAACAGCCATGAAAATAAATGAAACCATAGCTCAGACAGCAAGAGAGAGACAGAGAGACAGACAGTGGGGAGTGAGAACAATTAGAAAGCCACTGTCATATGTCTCCTGACTATTAATAACTATTAGTGGGGTGAGGAGCCAGCAGTGCACTCATGTGTTCATACTGTGCGCTCATACTGTTGCAAAAATATAAGGTAGGCGGAGTTAGATGCCCGCTGCAAATCCCTTCTTCCACACACAGTTTCACTGGTTTCACATGGACGTTATGGAATACAAGAGTGGTTTGTCAGTAGGGCTTGGCGAACAAGAAATTTAATAAATCCTATTGATATTAAGTTAGTCCTAGTTTTCTGCAATTTGCTGCTTAAGTGATTTAGCTGTAACCGAAAGACCTGGAGAGAAAAGAAACACAAAATGAGTATTCAAAAGCGGAAGGAAAGGAAAGTAGGGGGGGGGGGGTTACATACAGTAGAGAGGAAAGTGATTAAATAGGATGAAACAGACACAGAAAAGTGCAAATTTGCCAAGCCTTACAAAAGGAAAAGGAGTATTTCCTCTATGAGAGGCTTTGCCTCAAGTTATGTTCATGATGTTATGTCGTAAGTGCAGCCTGTAGAGAAATATCCAAGTGGTGTCTAGTCAGGCATGGATGGTGCCTGATGTGAGCTATAGCTGGCATAATGGCTCCCTCCATCTCTGCTGAACCAATATAGTTTGTCAAGTAGGGCAGCAGTGATCAGTACAAACGTGATATATTAAAACTGCTACTCTGTAATGTATAAGGTAACAAATACAACTCTCAGCTTGCAGAAAGAAATCCAAATCCCTAAAACCCAATCTACAAAACAAAAACACAATGTATTGGCATGCTGACTGCAACCACAGTATCTGAAATAAAGTTTTAGTCCCACAGGTCAGCACTTTATGTTTTCCGCTCAATAGCTACCTGGTCCCCAGGCACTTCAGCTGTGTTTAGTTTCGGTTTGTTGGGGTAAAAAAAAAGAAAGAAAAAAGAGCCGCTCTGCTTTCTCTGAACAAACACTGTGAACCCTGTACCTTCACGACACACTGGTGACCTTTCCACGTTGCCTGGAATGTCTTTGATATGCTGTGGTTCCATGAAAGAGACTAGGCCCCTCGTACTCAGAACCACCACCCAAGAGGAAATCAGGCTCAAGACAGAGAGGGAAAGAGAGAAAGAGGGGAAGAGAAGGAAAAGAAAAGGATGACAAGAAAGAGATGGGAAATGAAAGACGTGATAGCTGATGGATGAGCTGTAAATGTTGCCTGTCCTGTTCATGGTTAGGGGGCATGTAAAAAACTGTGATGCTGAATATGGACACTTCATAAAGCTCACAGCAATGATAGAAAGCCAGCAATAGTTTGAAAGAGAAGACACACTTGAGAACTGATACTGCTGATGTCGCTGTTAAAGTCATTAGCAGCTCTCACTGAGGTCAGCAAGGATACAGTACCTGGTTACGCTGTCAGACACACTGGCTGCTGGAAAAACACACCACCATGAAAATGAATAATGTCTCTGGATAGTCATGCACACACAGTATTCAATCATACAGATGGACACACACCAGTTTATGCATACCAGCAAGAGTTAGTACACACGCTACAAATCTGCAGTACTAGCTGTAATCCTGTCCCCTCTCGACATTGTTCCAAGTGACAGAATTGCCAGAATTCCTGAAGAACCACAATGGCGTCATATGGGAGACACACAGGGCCTGAGTTTCAGGGTGGAGGTAGGACTTAACGATGTGGCACTGAGTAAAGACTGACTGAAGAGTGATGGAGTGGATTAGGAGGGCTAGACAGTCTTGGCCTTGGACAGGCTCAGGCCAGGGTGTTAAACGGAGCAGGGTGTATATCTATGTGCGACTGTTTTTGTGCTTGTGCAGTGATGGGAAACAGAACTCGAATCAGCAGGGATAAGAAAGATGGAAGGGAGTGCCAGCAGTCACCCCTCAAATTAGGGTTGAAGAAAACTCAGTCTCACACCCCTGTGGTGCCCTTGGATGTATGAAGCCATATGAAGCAGTGAGCATATTTAACGACAGCATATTTAATTGTGTTTAGTTTTAGTGTGTAATTGCATTAAAACAATTAGCAAGTGATATCAAGCTTCTCCCTTTTAATAATGCTCATTTCAGACCAGTCAAGCAGACTACGTAACTGTTGTTTTAAAGTTACCATTAAAATTATATATATATAAATATTCCTACCCTTCTCCTAATATTAATACTAGAAACAAAATCAGATAAAATGGTGTGTGTGTGAGTGTGTGTGAGAGAGAGAGAGAGAGAGAGAGAGATAGAGAGAGAGAGAGAGAGAGAGAGAGAGAGAGAGAGAGAGAGAGAGAGAGAGAGAGAGAGAGCTGTACTTGTAAAAATCAGCCATTTAGCACGGCAAACTCTGACATATTGGGCCATCAAACTGTACTAACTCAGGAGCAGTGACTGTTTGGGGGGGGGGCAGGAACTACAATATAGCCCATAAACCCAAACTTGAACTAGGTTCCTGTGGTCAAAATATTGAAAAAGTTCCTAGAATAGTTCCTGCAGTGGAAAAAGACCATTAAGGTACATACTATGCAAGACAAGAAGATGGAAGTTTGTTAGAGAAAAGAATAATGTAATTTCCAGAGTAAAGAAGATGAAGTAAGAGTAGGGCAGGTACCGAAGATAAGGCACAGCCAGCAGCCACATAGCAGTCCTCTTGGTAGGGGGGAAACCAACAGGACCTCAGAAAAATAAGGTGTCTGTCAGCAGGAGAACTAACTGAGACAGAAAGCAGACCTCATCCCGTGGGCTGGACAGCAAATATGTTCTCTCTTATAATCTTTCCACACAAACAACGCTCTGAGGAACAATGACCTGACAACTCTGCTACTGCACACTGAGGGAAATCTTTCCCAAACAATTACTGATGGTCTGTGAATATTTGAAAAATGACAAATACCTTCTCATTAAAATCTTATGGCAGTCATTTCCTCTCCTATGGAACAGCATACAGTACCAGCTGCAAACCCCTAACACACTATTGTACTCTATATTCCTTAGTCAACTGGTCATTATCCATAGGCAGAACTGCACTGGTATTACTTCATTTACAAATTTATCCTCGGATTGCTGCATCCATCTCCATCACCTCAGTCTGTACAGAATTTGGTAAAAAAGGTACTCTGCCCCCTCAACCTGGAACATGCTACAGCAGGAACTGAAGCTGTCCAGTATGATTCCCCTAGGGGATTTAAAAATACTTTTAAGAAATCTGGAGAGAGTCTGTGGGGGTTTTCTCTCGTACATAGTTATTTTTAAATCTGACTACCGCTTTGGCACTTTTGCACCTATCACTTTTATGAATTGTGTTTTATTTTGTCTTTGTATATTCCTTTTTGTTTGTGTTGGATTGTTGCTGTTATCTTGACCAAGTCTCTCTTGAGAATGAGACCCCATATCTCAATGTGATTACCGGTCTAAGGTAAAATGAAAAAAGTTGAAATAACAATAATCTCTGTACATTCCTTTTTGTTAGCCTTTGTAAATGACATGTCTGTTTCTGAGTCCCAACTCTTAAATTCTTGTATTCTTGCAGGGAGGCCTGGAGGGACTTGGAGGGAGCACCAGTAGCTGTTCATCAATCCATTTAACAAGTGAGCAGCAATGCAGGGGCTGATGTGGAGCCTGTGCGCCCTGCTCTGTCTTTCCCTCTGGAAGGAAAGTTACTGCAGGAGCTCCAGGGAAGCCCGGAGGACCAAAGAGCCTTCTCTCCACAGGAGTAAAAGAGCCCCCCTCAACCCTGATGCCAAAAAGTGTTCCTACACCTTCCTTGTACCTGAGCAGAGAATCACAGGTTCAAAAGATAACTTGTTTTTGTAATAAAACTTATATTCATCAATATGGCTATCTTCATTTAATAATCCCTTGCTTTTCCAAAAATCTAAAAATCTTCTTGGTAATCTTCTAAATAAATCATATCTGTCACCAGGTCCCATCTGTGCAAGCACCACAGGCCCTGAGCCAGACAAGGACAGAGTGACCCGTATGGACATTGCAGATACACGGGAGGTACTCAACAAACAGCGGCGTGAGATTGAGACGCTGCAGCTGGTGGTGGATGTGGATGGTAACTTGGTGAATGAGATGAAGCTGCTGCGGAAAGAGAGCAGGAACATGAACTCCAGGGTGACCCAACTCTATATGCAGCTGCTGCATGAGATCATCAGGAAAAGAGACAACTCTCTGGAGCTGGCCCAGCTGGAGAATCGCGTCCTCAATGTGACCTCTGAGATGATGCGACTGGCATCAAGATACAAAGAGCTGGAGGCCCGCTTTGCCACAATGGCCGGAGTGGTCAACAACCAGTCCGTTCTGATCTCTGCACTGGAGGAGCAGTGTCTAAGGACACTGGGACGCAGTGAATTGCCTGTAGTTCCCCCACTGGTACAGGTGGTACCGCAGAACATACCAGTTAACAATCATTTCACCAATGAGATACAGAGGGAAAATAACAACAGGGCCTTTCCAAGAGGATCACGCATGGACTCCCCTACTGCAAGCCCATTTGGGATTGACCCTCCACCACCACAGGGAACACTCACCTCTGATGGTATGTACCAATTTTACAGTGGCAGTGGATGACGAAGGAATTAGTGATGGAACACTGTAAAATAATCTGGGATCCGATTAGTTTTTTAGGAAAAGGAAAGTGAGCAAGAACATCATTTTAAGTAATAGTCAGTTACTTAGTAAGTTTTAATTAATTGTACACACAACTACTTCAGTACAATTACTTAAGGACTTCAAATTCACAATGTAATTTCTTGCAACAGTTGGTATTAGTGAGGCACAGTTGGCTCATCCTTGGCAAGCTACAGAGGCAGTGAAATCATACATTCCTTTGATTCCCCCTTGGCCGCATGTATTGGCTGCACTGCACTGAGCATATGTACTAAATTAATAAAATGTGGATAAGGTCCATCTGAACAGCATTTAAAAGACTCCAGCGAACAGCAATATATATCTACTTTACTTTAGTCAGATTTACATCCAGTCTATGTTTAAAATAAAGGGGCAAGGTATCGTCAAATAAAGCACACATCTGATGGTCCATCATATCTTCCCCTAGCCTGGGAATCAGAGGAATCGGCGAGCTCATTTTTCATTTGCTCTGGCAGATACATCTGCCCCCCCCCCGCATTCAAACTGATTCTCTGCGGTTTTATCGGGCTAACCAATCACAAGCATTTATCTGGTATGAGGCGGGTTTAATACGATGACTGACAGAGACGAGCGACGTTCAGGCATCTTTGTAAATAACCAAGATGGCGCTGCCGATGCGGAACATTCAGCGTCCGGCTAAAGCAGCAGTATTAAACGGACTGGACTTATATATAATACACATTTCCGAATAAGTCTGGTGATGCCAGGCTATATCTCCTCTAGATCCCTAGACAAAACCATCAAGTCAGATAAAATCCTGTCAAATAGACGAGGGCTCTTCTGCACTTTTCTCACAGAGATTGACTAATTCAGACAAGATAATCTCTAATATGAAACCAATTTCAAGGTTACAATGCTACTTGGAAACAGCTCCTTAAAATCGGTCAGGCCTGTTGTATTTTGACTGCCGATTAGACTATGGCGGGGAATGTTGACAAGGGTTGTACAACCAGATGGTGGAATGGATGAAATCATTCATAACATCCCTCAGACATCCCACAGACAAAAAGGGGGATAAAAGAAGGACTGTGTAAAGACTGACAGGGGAGTCACTTAGTAGGGTGACATAATATGGTTCACAGCAGAATGGAGGTGAAGAATATTTTCTCCTGTATCTGATTAAATCAGATATTTTATTCTCCATCCATAATAAATCCAACACTTAAAGACTCCATTTTAAAGAGAGCATTACTATTTTGCTACTTGCCATTAGAAAAAAAGGGCAGGTAACACTTGTAATATACCAGACTGAATAACTTAGAGCTTAAATCATGGCATTATTAATAAAACATCCACTTACTTTTCCTTGCCATCCCATTACAAAGCAATAGTTTTTTAGCAATACTGTTACTGCCTTCATAGTAATGTGAAGTGTGTGTTTAATCCAAGTGTTTTGTCACAAAGTTGTCCAGTATCAATTCTTCATCCCTTAGAAACCAGTCTGAGTGAAACACAGTTCTTAACAGAACACTGAGCTTGCAACACCTTCAACCCACTTTAAGCACTAATAACGTTCTCACGGTTGTTTCAAGGTGTGTAAAATCATTTTCCGCCTACCTTGCAAAGCTCCTGTTAGACTGTGTATTTAGCATTGTATTAGTCAATCATAGCTCATTATAACAAAGCTCCAATTCAATAATCCTCCAATTCCATGGGCCTCATGCATATTATAGTTAAAATGTCAAGCACTAAGCTGCAGCTTTCACAAACTGCCAGAATCAAATTTTTGTCTATGACTGAAACAAAGCTCTCAATCTGGACACCCACAATATATCTACAACCAAGAAAAACCATGGAAAGCCAGGGATGGATCATTTTTGCTTTGATGGCTGACATATCATCCTTCACCATCTCATTTACAGGAAATGAAAAACACATCCCCCCAAATATTTCTACCTTGTTTCCATAAATTTGTGATTAACTCCACCAATTTCATTTCATTTTCGGTTTGATTGACATTGTTAAGTGTAGATGAAAGAATGTACGCTTTAAGATACTGTATCTAAATCAGAAAAAAAAAAAAAAAATGGGTTGATGGTAAAACGTTAACCTAGAACCAAGCCAGCAAGGACCACTAATAGGCTCTCTTACATGTAGGTCTACTACTGTTGTAAATACACATTGCCTGACCACAGTGTCGTCTAGTTGAGCCATTTTTAAATTAAGCTGATGCAAATGCACATTAGTCTGGAACCTCTCAGTTAATTTTCAATTTCCAAGACGCCTTTTCCACAAGTGCCGAGAACCAATCAGAGCAATGAAACGCTGTCCTGTCGCACAGTACATCTTGACTGAAGTACGGCAAGCGCATATTTCTTTTCATCATAAAGTTTAAGTGCAGTTGTTATTCTTTTAGAGAAAACGTACCGTCCAGTTTGTTTAATACTGCTGCTACAGCCGGCGATGGAACGTTCCCCATCAGCGGGAGCCACCTTGGTTATTTACAAAGATGCATCAATGGCACTCCTCTCTGTCAGTCATATTACACCCGCCCCACATTAGATAAACAGTTATGATTGGCAAGCTACATACCAGTTCTGGTGAAAATCTGTCTGAATGGGAGGAGGGCCAGACGTATCTGTCAGATTGAATAAAATTTGAGCTTGCAGATTCGTCTGGTTCCCAGGTTATTCTTAAACTACTATGGCTTGATGACTTGATTGATTTCTTACTTCAACCCCTTAAAGCTCTGTTTCGATAAACTAACGAGAAAGTGACCAAAAAAGAGAAAAAAGGAGACTAAGTTGGAGAGCCCCTTTACTGACAGGTCTTATGAAGACATATCATTACTAGAAAAATATAAGCTTCTGCGGGGAGTTTTGGGTATCTGTGCTGGGCCTTACACTGGGTCCCTATGTGCTCCTACACTCAGCTGAGAAAAACCATCTTCCATGGGCCTTTAGGCCCTGGAGGCCCACACACAATGCCGGTGTTCATACTAGTTTAATACATATTCACACAGGGGAAAACAGAGGAAATATGCCGGGTTTAGGTTCAACTGCTTCAGCTCTGGGTGCAGTGCTACCACATGGGTTAATTTGAAAGGCTAAATCTATGAATATTTGTAAAACAATTGTGCATACACGTTTGTGTAACTTCAGACTGCAGGAAGTTCCGAGGGTCTGAGCAAAAAAAAAAAAATTAATAATTTCCAAATAACGTGGCGGCAATGATAGCCCCCTCTAACCATGGGGTCCAGAAGACATTCCTTCCGAACGTCCTCTCCCCTTTTCTCTTGTCTGCTGCCTAAAGCCCCTCGACTGATGATGATGACGACGACTTTGGCATATGCAATAAAACTGACATCTTGTTCAATTCAAGGTGCAGTTTGGTATATTTGTTCAGGGAGCTAAAACTTCCGGCAATGGATGATTTTAGTAGGAATCAAGAGTCAGTAGCAAAAGATATAGATATACAATTATAATGCTTTTAAGTTATTTACTGGCGGGCAGAACACATTTTGTTGCCCAAAGGGTTCAAATTGGAATTGTTGTGTGTTTGTGACCAGATGAAGTGATAGCATTATCAACTATTAAATGCAAAATTTGGGATACTGAGGAACAAGAGTATTATTGTTATGCAAATTGCAATATGACAATGGATTTTGGACAATGGTGATATTGCAATAGGGATTTCTTTACATATCAAACATTTTAAATCAGAGCTACTAGCACAATCTCTATTCAACCATTTTTTGTCTCTCTTTTTTCTACAACCATTTTTCCAACCACAGGTCCCTTCAGGGACTGTTATCAGGTGCGACAGGCAGGCCACACCACCAGTGGGATGTACCTACTTAAGACGGATGGCAGTGATCGGTTGATCCAAGCCTGGTGTGAACACGGCCTTGACAATGGAGGATGGACCGTATTGCAAAGGAGGAGAGATGGCTCTGTAAACTTCTTTCGGAACTGGGACAACTACAAGGTAAGTTGATGGAACTAATTCATTGAATAAAAAAAAATATGGTTTGATAGGGTAAAGGCAGCGTTTAATAACGCAACCTAACCAAAAACTTGTATCTGATTATTTAGGGGGAAATATCAACATATCCCTAAGCATGAGAGACAACTATATTCAAAGCTTTCCTTTCCTATTTCCAAAGTGACCAAGTCTTAGCTGTAAAATTTAGGGCCACTAAGCAAGCACCCCATCAATGTAAACAGCTTAGGTTTTCCTGAGAAGGAAATACAGCTCAAACCCACTGGAAATGACCCTTTCATCCTTTTCTTCCCGTTGTGTCAGTTTTTACAACTGATACACAGCCTGACAACAATTACTGGTCTGCCAGATTTCCATGTAAAAAGAAAAAAATAAGGCAAAGGCAAAAGTTTTCCTCTCTGTCATAAAATTAGATTTAGAAATCAATACGTACATGCTGTTTGGATCAGGAACAGAAATGTGGCTCTGCAGCTCTGCATTTGCAGTATTCAACTCTCCGTCAAACCACAGCCAAATCACCATTGCCCCTGCCATTCAACTAATTTGTCTACAGTGAGAAACTACAGAACACAACCTTAACACATTATCGTCTCAATGGGAAGCAGATTTGATTTCATTTGACTTGATTGCAGCCACCAGACTCCTTTAAACTCAGCACTCCGCTAAGAAATCTTATTAACCTCACTCAGCTTTACAGTCTATGTATTTTGGAAAGGGAATGCCATCACTGACCACAGAATAACAAGAGATGTATTATTTCACCGCTTAGCTTAACCACAGTGTCAACTAACTCAAATGAAAACGGCACTTTATTGGTCTGCACTACATTACAATGACATTTAAACATGTGCCACAACTGAAAATGATAAACAAAAGAACATGTTGTGGTGTTCGTCCCCTACAGAGAGGCTTTGGAAATATAGATGGTGAACACTGGCTTGGGCTTGAAAATATCTACAACCTGGGGAAACAGGGTGACTATAAGCTGATGACAGAGCTGGAGGACTGGACAGGGAAGAAGGTGTACGCCGAGTACAGCAGCTTCCACCTGGAGTCAGAGAGCGAGGGTTATCGGCTGAGGCTCGGCACCTACCAGGGAAACGCTGGGGACTCCTTCAGCAGTCACAACGGCAAACAGTTCACCACGCTTGATCGTGACAAGGATGCATTTTCTGGTAGGGATGCTAGAAGAGTTGCAAATGCTTTTTGATTTCTTATATTAGTAAGGCAAGGTAAGCTCCTTCCTTGTCTGTCCACACTCACCTTGTTTTATGATGTTGTGTCCCTCTCCACTAGGTAATTGTGCCCACTTCCATAAAGGGGGCTGGTGGTACAATGCTTGTGGCCAGACCAACCTGAACGGTGTATGGTACAGCGGGGGAGTTTACCGCAGCAAATTTCAGGATGGAATCTTCTGGGCAGAGTATGGAGGAGGTTTCTACTCCCTTAAGTCAGTGCGCCTCATGATTCGACCGATCGACTGAAACCTTGGTCTGCAGTACCCTTCAAATGCATCCCTGTTTCCTTCCTTATCTTTATCTACCCATAAACAAATACCGTAACGGAAAAACCAGGAATCCCTGCCATCTTACAACAGCGCCTTGTAAAATACAAAGGCGGAAGAGACGGTGGCATATGTTTATGGCCAGACAATAAAGACTCTAGCAGTAAGCGCAGTGGCTAGCTCCCAAGTTGACTCTAACCTTGAGACAAAGACTGATGCCACTGCCCCCCCAAGTAACTGCTCTCCTCCACCTTTCAGTCTGGGAAGTAATGGTCCATCAAGCTCCCTGGGACCATCAAGTATTACTGTCAAGTGTCCTATCTTACTCACTTTTATTGAAACTCAGTATGTAATAAAGGGAAATGGTTATTTACTAAAGACATGAGATTTCTTCTGAGCAGCTATTGGTGACTTATTGAAAGTAGTGTCACCCATACCAAAGGGTATTAGATAGTACTGTTTTGATCTTAGTAGCATGAAAAATAATGCAATTTTAAAGTTGTGTTTCCAGATAGAATACCTGAAAATCAAATGGTCTGAGGACAGACCTTGGTAAACCTACTGTCTACTCATTTCTGGGTTTTGTCTGGACTTCTTGGGGTTTCCTTCAGCCCAACAGAAAATGAACTTGTGCAACAATGTGCTTGTCCAATGTGCATGTGGCTGAGCTGGCTTTTGTATGTAAATATCTTTGGCTTTATTTGTGAAAGGTAATTTAAGAGGTGTGATTCTACTCAGGCCAAATGTTCACAATGTTGTCACTTTGCCATTCTTTGTTATTTATCAGTGTATTTATAGTAAGTATAGTCACAGCCATTTTATATCTAGCCCTGTAACAATACAATTCTTAATATTTCTTATCCCATTTAGAGATACATTAATGACACTTGAACAGAAAGGACACACACACGCAACTAGAAAACACAAACAAATGCAGAGTGGACGTCCAGTTGACTGGGAGGTGGAGAATATGTGACATGCACAATCTGTTTTCATCCAAGTCAAATTAAATTCTTTTGTAAACTTTGAACTGTCTTTCACTCTTCACTCAGTTCATATTAATGTGTAGCAAAATGAGGGTTTAAAATGATGTGACCCTTTCTTTGACAAAATTATTTCCAATATGTTAAAATGTCAAGTTGTATAATCTGTAAAATATGAGCCAAGCCTTTATCTGTGTAAAGGATGATACAATCATCTGAAATTAAACACAAATTTCTTTGATCTGATTTAAGTGCAACACAAGCTGTCGAGGCACTAAAGAAGGATTTAATAATTTAAGAAAAGTGGGCCGAATAAAAATGAACTATGACGACAGTGAGCGAACATTTAAAATCACATTCTTCTTCTGAAAGGAACAACGCTAGAGCAAGGAGAGGTTTGAAAGAAATATGTAAAGGGAAAAAAGACGGATTCGCAGAAGCAGATCGGACTGCATCCAGGTAAGGACAGAAATAGATAGTAGGGAGGATATTAAATGATGCGGCTACAGAAGAATTTAGACAAAAATGAAAGAACCAAGAAGAGACAGTAAGCGGCGATAAAAGGCAAAAGAAAGACAGACGGGGAAGAGAGGGAGGGGAACATTCCTTCCACATAAAACCGTTGAGCTTTTCTTTCCCTAAAACACAAACGTATATCTTGAAATGATGGCTCCCCTCTGGACCTTTCCCTCTGAGAGGAACTGTAAGTCAGAACAGACAGGAGCCGTCTGACGCAAACACTTGCAAGGATGAGAAGCTCACGGACACATACAGTCAACACGTTTTAGCACACACACGAGAGAGAGCCAACAAAACTGGCAGGTAGGTTTGCTGTCAGGCATCTAAAATACTGTATGTCCATGCAGCCCAAGAGCCTTGTCCTGAAACACAGGACTGTGGGGTTATAGGAACCAGAAGGGAAATGAAACCCTCAGTCAGCTGCCTTTTCTGATATCATACATGTAAAACCTTGCCCCTGGTGCTTTCCATTACATTGGTTATTGCACACAGCGTTGCCTTTGTCCCACAGGTTCACCTAACAACTACAGCAACAACATGCTGGTGCAGAAGGGAGTCCAGGGCCCTTGTGCTGATGTCTGGCCCCCTGTAGAGTCATTTTCCACTAAAAGAGACCAAACAGCAAATGGCCAAGACAAGATCCCAGTAATATGTTCAAAATTCACTTCAGTCAATATCGGACTATCATTAATATCAATGTCAGAACTCCATCTGTTTACAAAAGACAAATTTCAGTTGCTTTTTTCATCCATCTAGCAGAACAGATTGGGTCATGCTTCACATGTGTGAGCGCAGCAGTACGTGGCTGAACAAATTCAGTGTACACACCAATGGAGGACTGCTGCTACTGCTGTTGTGCTGCTTTTACTACGTGGCCGATGTAGACAAGGTGAAAGCATAATGAGTTGGCAAAACATTTTAAAGTGCGCATTTTGTCACAGTGGAGCCATACATTTCTGTGGGCTCTTTGTCCTTGCAGTACTGGCTAGAGAACAGGAACAGGCTCATCTGAGCGTTTAACAGGCCGGCCCTGTGGTGAACGCAGACAGGAGGGGCCTGTGTCTGGCAAGCCTAATAGCAGGTCAGAGTTCACACAGCCGCACACGTACAGTTTAGCACAAATGTATCACTGTGGAAAAACCAAAGCTTGGTGACTACACAGCAGACACAGGGCTCTTTCTCCAGCCTTGTTATCACCAGAGATAAGCATCACACCCAGAAAGATGCAAATTGAGTAAAGACTGAAACATGATAGTAAATCCCAAAACCAGCACAAGTACACAAATGCGCTTTGTAGAAGTTAACCCTCTTGTGGAGTATTTAGCACATAGAAAAACACACGTCGTAATTTTAGCCCTCTGCTGTGATTTGGAACTTTAATTTAAGCTTCAACAGGTACTTTGTTTAGTGACCAGAGAGGTAAACATATACACAAACCCCCAACCCATTACACACACAGCCAGCACTTATGTTGGGAGTGATGCTCTGGAACAAGCATTGTGGCTTCCAGTCTCCCGCTAAGTTCATTCCCACTTTCCCTCAGAGGGATTGAGTGGATTTATGGTGGAGGGGAACGTCCGAGAACAAGAGAGTGGCCATTTCCCTCCAGTGTGCCAACTTGGCTCGGTCCAGCCCCGAGAACAGCCAGCTGGTCACACATCACACATCCACACGCATCATTGACAGACTCAGACTGTAAGGAAACACCATCCCACTCACACGTATACGTACAAAGACTTACAACACAAAGGAGACTCCACCCTAAGAACGACCAACTCGTCACACATCACTGAAACGCTTACCAAACGGAAAGTCTTTCCTTCTTATTCACTCACACACACACACACACACACACACACACACACACACACACACAATGAGGACATACAGTTAAACTGGCAAATGTGTGCCGTTTCACAGCATTAGCTGTGCATTTGTCTCATGGTCTGTCATTACTTCCAGCCTTCCATGACGGAGCTCGATGGGGAAAATGGGTGTTTAAAAGTTTCTTTAACGACAAACAGACTCTTGAGCTCTCTGTTTTTGTTTGTACATACTTGAGCGTTTAAGTTTGAACAGTACAGCAATAAAACCCACACACGTGTACCCAAATGCACAATACTCTTACATCACGGTGAGTGTTTTCCATGGAAGACTCATAAGGGATCTGTAAGTGAAGTCATACTGTGGAGTCAAAGAAAGAGGGACTATAAATATTTACGGAAAGGATGGAGAAATATGTAATTATTTTTTATTTTTCACTGATTCATGTGTTTGTTCCAGCAAAAAGAAACTTTGAGGCGATAACAGAAAAACAAACCCAGGAAAATGAATGACAGGGTACAAACTTAGAGAGGCAAAAGCTACAGTGGAAACCATCAGCTTATTGAAAGAATTACTGAAACAGTGGAGCAACAAAAGGTGACTGGTGCCATTTTCTCACAGATTATTCAGTGCAGCAGTCATCAGACACACATGCAGAGGCAGTTTGTTTAGTAAAACTCTAAGATTAACCGTTGGCCCATAAAGATAAGAAGCTGATAGTAAGGCAGCTGTCACACTACATGACTTCCAAAGTTGTCAGATCGCTCTGCTGTTCACACTACACAAGTTTCTAGTTTCTGCCTTGTAATCTGGAATCTTGAATTCATTGTGGTTTCCACATTACATGACTAATCAGCGACATGGGGTCACACATTACACGATCTTTCACCAGGAGGAACCCCAGCTGAGTATGTCTGCCCTCCAAAAAAACACGAGAAGTGACACGGGAAATGAGGCATACCATACAAGTGACAGGATTTTTTTCCTTCTTAAATGTTAAAAGTAATGTCACTGCAGCAACTATCCTGGGATATTTAAGCAGCAAAATTAAAAACTGTAGTTATAAACTCAAGAGGACAGAGGAAACTCTCCAGGGGAAACAGAATTAAACTTTTAGCTTCTGAAATAACACGTTTTAGGCAGCTCTGAAGGAGCTCAGGATTTGTCAGGAGGAGGCTGCTTTAATCCAAACAATTTCACTATATGAACCTGGACTGTGTGTGTAGAAAAACACGGATCATCAATGAACCGATCCTGTCGGTCTTTCCGGACATTTAAATAATAAATTAAGTTACACTGAGTCTCTCCTGGAGACGCTGCGGGGGGATCACATGTTTTAGAAAATGTAATTCATATTTTCCTCATTAATGATGTATTATTTCACCCGGCTGTAACCCATCCGCTATTAACCTGAATGTTAATGTTTGTGACCCGTGGGTACATAACTGCAAATCAGCGCATCACAATTGTGCGCTGATTTGCAGAGAATAAACAAGGAGGAGAAAGAAAAGAATATGGGTGAAAGTATGGACTGGGATATGTGGGCAGCAAGAATTGTCTGTTCTGCAGAGAAAGTCAGAGGTATTTCAAATATTTTTTAGATGAAAACATATAGCTGCCTGCGGGTGTTGGGGTTCAGCAAGACGACGTGGTTACAAATGAAACGCCTGCGTAGTTTGTGTATGCCAATGGGTTCTGATAGAAACTATATTATTGTGCCCCCTCTGTACAAATCGATGCATGACGAGGCTGTTCAGAGAGCTGCAGCAGACGAGCTGTCAACCAGCCAGCCTGTGTCTGCTCCCACTCGCTGTAGGTTGTTTCATGGCTCGCTGACCCATCTGGGACACAACCAGCTATTTAGCCTGCTAGATATTTTTCCGGCGTCTGCAACACACTGCCGAGAACTGTGACCTCCTGGATCGTGTCTCTGAACAGTTTAAAAATAGTGATCGAGCGCCAATTTGCCCCGGAGCTGGGGGCTTTCGTGGTTACAATCATCTAGTGTCAACTATGCATTAGTGCATCCTTCAAAGATCAAACCTTGTGGTGGTCTGTGAGTGTGTGTATGTTTGTGTTGGTTACCTAGGTATGGTATACAGGAGACCATGCTCTGGCTGCTTATGAAGTCTCTCAGACGTTTATAATTGTCTTCTTTGGACATCAGGTAGTCGAGACGATCAAAAGTTGCCTTGTCCTTCCGACTCAGTAACTGTGCGGTAAAGATGGAAAGAAAAAGGGAGAATGAGAATAAGAATTAAACAGAAATAAACCGCTATAATGGGTTAGCAAAACATACAGGCTGGGAGAAATATAATGGAAAAGAGGTCTTTAAATGAAATGAAAGTTACTACAAGTCACCTTCATTCAGCTGCACTTACTAATAAGTGAAATGTGATATACACCAAAGGGCTATAACAACAGCAAGAGCAAAAAGAACTGAGACAGAGTCAGAAGTACAGCAGAGAAATATACGGTGAGATTTGACTGATACAGTGTTCACTGTTGGCTAATTGGCCATCTACAGTGGTGACAAACCATCAATTTTGAAGCCTCTCTTTAAAAAACGCCAAATACAAAAGAGCGTGTTGCTGCGGTCAGTTATTTAACGATTCAAAACAATTTATGACTATATTTGTCACCTGTTAGAATATAGAAATAAGTGAAAAACCTGGTGATATTGTGCTGTGATTTGCAGTTGTCAATCACAGAATAAAATGCAGTTGTGGTCTCTAGCTGGTTGCTTGTCTTAATGAGCTGGCCACTCAAAAACTTAGTGAGAACACTGTCAGTGCCAGAGCACAGAAGCATGCAGCTTTACAGGTAAAGACAGACTGTTTGCCTGTGTGTGTCAATGGCACAAAGTACTAATGATACCGGCAGAGACCGAGTGTGTGAGCAGGTGTGCTATTTCCTGGCCAGCAGCAGCATTCACTGACTGGCTAAAATAATCTCCTGTGGTTTCATGGAATCGGGTATAAGAAACTTCTACCATTACGTCAGAGCATCATTATGTCATTATGTAAGCTCTACATCTTCAGTGAGAATACTGAAACATTTTGATTGTCCCTCACGCATTCTTAAAATGGATACTGACATATAATTTCCTGCATAAAAATGTGTTCAAAATGTTTCCGCCATCAAAAATCTGCTAAACGCTGTATGATGGTGCTGGGTAATTCAGCATAGGACACACTTGCAGCACTAAGAAATGACAGAGGAGGACACTGCCATCGCTCTAAAAACCTCAACCTTTCATTGTTTGGAGGTTAATGTTTGTTAAATTCTCATTCTCTCTCATGAAACGGGGTGAGTTTAAGGTTTTCTGAATGGTATAAACAGTCCTCTTTGTTTATTTATTGTTCCTGAACCCTGCCATTCATCTTGTCAAGTCACTTGTGTGCTAGTTTTTATTAGCTTTTGTTTATGTGTCTAGTGTTTTTAGTACAGATCTGTGTGACATCCCAGTTTATTGACAGCACTCTACTAATAAACCAGACTTGACTTCAAAGCAGGGTAAATATACTCACCGCCCATGTTTTGGTAAGTCTGAAGATGGGAGCACTTTGTAACCCTGACACCACAGCCATGACCGCATGGAGGTTGTTCATGTCACACAGTTTCTATGAAAAGTACATAGAGAACGCATTAGGTTGAGTTTACAGCGCAAACATTCATAAGAATGGAACAACAACAATGTCATGTTGTGCATAGATGTGTGTACCTTGGCAGTGCGAATGTACAGACTCAGCACTTCAGCTCTTATCTTTAACGTTTGTGCATGGAGGATCTCTCGTACGACCCAAAAACTTGTCTAGAAAAAAAACACACAGGGACAGAGATTACCAGCAACACACTCACAAACTCACCAAAAGACCAGGATACGGCAAAACCAATGACATATAAAACTTTATGTATCATATGTTACATTTTTCAAAGCAAAAGGAAGATTTCAGGTATGTGCAAAAAAAAAGACAGGGAGTTCTGCCTTGTTAAATCTCCAGTCTTTGAGCCCAGAGCCAAGGCTTGGAGACAGTCCTGACAACTCTGGGTTGAAACCAGTATAAAGCAAAGCAGGACAGCACAGGGCAGACTGCTAACGGGAATGATCCATTAGCGTCGATTAAAAAAATGAGCTTGAGGAAAAACAAGAGCTTCAGAGGAAAATCCAACTGATTCCAACTGATTACACAACAGATACACACCATAACTCCTAATATGTCAACTGAGTGTGTGTGTGTGTGTGTGTGCGAGCGTGTGCTCAGAGTCCTTGGCCAGACCAAGAGTGATGTTGGAAATCTGTCTCTTTAGGGACAACGCTGGTAAGCCAAAGTTCTGATTACACATACACACATACACATATACACTGAGACAAGTCAGTGAATCAATCAGTGTTTAAGCTCTGGGGGAGAGAGGGAATGGAAAGAGGAAAAGGAGAAGAGTGAGGGAAGAGAAGAGGTAATGGGAGGGGAAGTTAGCTTCAACACCGCAGGGCTCTGAGGGCTTTCAAAGCCCACAGCTGTCTGCACATAGTGTTCTGATAAGGCCATCCCAGGCAGGCTGACCATCTCTACTTTATCTTCTAACCAAGACACACTTTCACTTTCTGAAATATTTTCTCACTTTGCTTAATGCCCGTTCTTCTTCTCCTGTTAGGACTGTATGTACTTGATTGATTGTCTCTGCCTATGTGGTCAACATTCCTCCATTAAAGCCACAGGCCACTAGGTGTGCTTCTTGTGTGCGTCTATAAATTAAGTGTATGTGTGTGTCTCCCTTTCCATGCTTTTCTACATTCTTGATGTGCACAAATTCTAACCAACAGCTGGCTTTGCCCACTTTTTCCTGGAAACAGCCCAATGACTTGTTTTTGTTTCAGGGAAGAGGTGAGGGGCTGAAGAGTGAAGAGATAAATTCACCCAGCTACTCACTAACACTCTCTCCCCTGGTCCTCTCTTATAAATACAAACTCATCGAACTAAGTTCAATCCATGCAGGTACTGTATCTCCAGGAAACATGTAGCCATGTGGGTTTCATTTTCGCCATTTCACAAGGCAAAGTCTTTTAAAGAGATGAGGAAGTGATGACAATGGACAGAAGATGTATAGATGATGGACCTGGACTTCCATTGGCTTCTACTTTAATTTGCATCTCTTGTCACGAGACAGTGATCTCGTGTGAAAAATCAGCTCAAAACACCTACAGTTTACAGTAGACACGAGTTTCCACTGACTGTAAAATGTGATTCCAATCTGGGAGCAAAACATGCTGCAGCTTCACATTTAGTTTCCTCAGTGGTCTAACTTTATATCTGAGGTCAGTCTGGACAAAGCAAATTTCTCCAAATCACTATACCACCGGGGTTCATTAGAGAGCATGTGTCCTCGTCAGCTTTGGTCTCCAGAACTGCACAGCGATGAGATCACTCAGAACGGCAGTGCTCTACATGAGTGCATTCACAAGTGTGTATGACTGAGTGAGAGTTTGGGGATACAGGGGTTGAGCAGACAGGGTCTTTACAGACCTCATATTATGTCCTGAAGCAAAGAACATGTCTTTGGGGCTGCGTTTATGAGCGTATCAAGGCCTCCAGATGGAGCTGCAAAGCCCCAGCGCTTCAATAATCATAAATAAGCGGAAGCAGACAGATCCAGTCACAAGCTGATAGCTGTGGATCAACCCATTTAATGGCCTGAGGGGAGGAAGGGGGGGGTGGAGATGAGGATCTGGCCAACAATCAGCTGACTGACTGGAGGTGATGGTGGGATCTGATCCCTAATGTGCTAGTATTTTCTGGCTTTGTCCATTGAATTTACACCAATGTGATGTTTTCTGTATGCTTTCCCTTCTGCTGAGCATAAAATCTAATCCCATTTGATTATTATCACCACTAATTCTTCAATACTGCTCTTATAATTTCTAAATAAAATCATTTCCTTTTTGACTACTGTATGCAATTTGCTGATTCACTGTGTATTGATCATAATAGGTTCTGAATTATTCTCTCCTTGCCACTTGCTAAATAGACTGGCCAGTTCTTTTCTGCTCCACCGGCTCCCAGAGCACATTGCCAACAAAACAGGGACTAAAGGAAGAAGAATATGGCTTTGGCTAATGCTAAGGAGCTTTCTGGGACTCTCTGCCCTCCCAATCCAAGTCCCATTATCCAAAAAGCACATTTTCCTTGGCTCCCAGCTGCCGAAATGTGTGCAGCTAACATCTTGAATCACCGTTTGGGATCCACTATACATGGAGAAGTTTCCACAGCAACACATTCTTGTTAGATCATCTCATATTTATACTGGAGGGCAGTAAAGTGGATCTTAAAAGGAGCCTGGCAAATACACTGGAAGGGGATTAAAGGGCATGGCTGCCCTTACATCATTACCCACAAGTTCCTGTTGATGACTTCAAAGGGCACCGAGGGAGCATGCTATACACACTTCTGCATACATTTGTAAATGTTCCAACACGTGCTGCACAAACATGCAGAAGCACACTAATAACATCATTAATGCCAGAACCAAGGACAAACTTCTTTCAAGATACCTGGGGACTAATTATGACATATATGACTGGCAGGGAGGAGGAGAAATGAAGATAATTAGGAGCGGCCATGAAGAGCAGGGCTTCAAAAACAACCACCTCTGGGAGGATTACGGGGATGATTTAGCACTTGGTAGGATGGAGGCGGAGCACATGATGTAAAGAGGAGCTGTAATCTCTCCATTCCTAGATGACCAAAGTTTATAAATCTTTAACACTGAAAAAAAGGGTGAGTGTGACATTAGTGCAAACTGTGCATGCGTCTCACCTGGTTGAACCTGCGAGTGAAGGCCACAACATTTGGAGCAGAGCTGTGCTTCTCCTTCTTGTTCCAGCCACAGCTTGACAGCTCCTGCAAACAGACAAAATGACAGGGAAATTGACGACATCATGCACAGAGCCACATACCATTGCTGTATACGCCAGCATTTTACTGAATGCACTAAACAGTCCAGTTAGAGGTCACTTGGTGGGAAGTGGAGAGAAGGCAGAGAGCAGGATATGACAGGAGAGAAAAGCAGACGAGAAGGAAGAAAGAAAGAGAGGCTGAGGACAGGACATAGTCAAAGGCTTTGACAGATTAATGGATGACTGCAAAAAAAAAAACAGGTTAAGTCATGCAAGACCACGCTCTGCTTCAGCATGAAGCTCAGTACTCATAACTGATTGAAACTATTCCGATGTCAAATAGATAGCTATCCACTGATTCCTGCTGAAGTGTAATAAATTAAAAAATAATTTAAACTTACATACTCTGACAGTCTTTCTTCATAACAAAGTTATATTATTGATATTTGTATTTATTTATTGATTAATTGTTTAAAAATGTACCTTGCCCTTTGGTGCAACTTTCTCACAATGGACATTTTGAGTTGTCATAGCAGGAAAACCATAGGTGTAACTAATAACATTAATGTTAATTCAGTCCCAATTAGGCATGGCCCCCAAGCCAATGTAAAAAATGTTGATTTAAACATGGTTTACAAAAATGGTTTATGGGGTTGGAGATGCATGCAGAATGTTTGTTGGACCTTAAGGGCAGAATCATAGACAAACTTTTTACAGTACAGATCTATACAGCGTCAAAAAATAAAAAACTTTAAGTGTCCATCACAAGTTAACACAAAAGACCAAAGTGATGTCATCCAAATAATTATTGTTTGACAACTGTCAAAAACTGAAAATCTTCACATATAAGAAGTCACAATCCGTGTTAATGTTTGATTTCTGTCCTTACAAATGAGTATTCGGTAATTGAAATAGTAATTTATTAACTTCCTGTTTATCATCTAGCTGTGCCAACATGCTTCAAAGCTACATCCATCGTGCCAGTGCCGAAACACTCCAAGCCGACGTGCCTCAACGACTACCGCCCTGTAGCACTCACACCCATCATTATGAAGTGCTTCGAGCGGCTGGTCCTGGCACACCTAAAGGACTCCCTCACACCCACATTGGACCCACACCAGTTTCCCTACCGCAGCAATAGGAGCATAGACAATGCAGTTTCCACAGCACTGCACTCTGTGCTCACACACTTGGACAACACCAACACCTACGTGCGATTGCTGTTTGCTGACTTCAGCTCAGCTTTCAACACTGTCATCCCCTCCAAGTTAATCACTAAACTTGGAGACCTGGGCACCAACACTTCCCTCTGCAACTGGATTTTGGACTTTCTGACAAACATGCTACAACGTGTTAGGTCAGGCCACACCTGTGCCACAGGGCTGTGTGCTGAGCCCATTCCTCTAGTCCCTCTTCACCTATGACTGCAGACCTGCGCATGGATCCAACGCCATCATCAAGTTCGCAGATGACACCACGGTGATTGGTCTCATCAGCAACAACGATGAGACAGCCTACAGGGAAGAGGTACAGCATCTGGCCACATGGTGCGCCAAAATAACCTGCTCCTCAACACCGGCAAAACCAAGGAGCTCAACGTGGACTTCAGGAAGGAGAAAAGAAGCACGCATGCACCCATCCACATCAATGGGATGGACGTTGAGCGTGTCTCCAGCTTCAAGTTCCTGGGGACCCACATCTCGGAAGACCTGTCCTGGACCACCAACACCTCCAGCCTTGTCAAGAAAGCTCACCAGCGCCTCTTCTTCCTGAGGACACTGAAGAAGAACCATCTGTCTTCAGCCATTCTGGTGAACTTTTACCGCTAACCAAAACTGCCCAACGCATCACAGGAACTCCACTTCCAGCCATTGAGGAAGTCCAGAAAAAACGCAGTCTGCGTCGAGCTCGCAGCATTCTGAAGGACGCCTCCCACCCTGCACACAGACTGTTTTCCCTCCTGCCGTCAGGCAGGCGCTTCAGGAGCTTGGACCAGCAGACTGAGGAATAGTTTCTTCCCCAGAGCTGTGTCCTTATTGAACTCTGCCCCCCGCTGAACAACCCCTCAACTCCTCATTCCCCCCAGTGACCAAAGACTGTTACACCATCACCACTGCACTACGGGAATTTTCTGCACTCAAAACACTTTGAAATCTGTTTGCACTAAAAACTATGTACTGAACACTGCACTAGTCTAGTAACGTTATGCAGCTACTGTTTATTATGCACTATTTAATGTTCACTCAATTTGTATTACCTAACTTATCATATGCCCATTTGCTTTTTGTAAATTATGTTTATAGTTCCTGCTTATGGTCTACTTTATTACATTTAATGCACAAATCAACCTGTATAATATGTACATATTACCTCAACAAAGCAATCTGTATATTTTTCACCTATATATTACAGCTTCACTTGAAATGTTAATTTATTATCTGTAAAATACTTATTTATTATCTGTATATTGGTACTTACTACTTATTGCACTTCTGGTTGGATGCTAAACTGCATTTTGTTGCTCTGTACTTGTACATGTGTAATGACAATAAAGTTGAATCTAATCTAGTCAGTTAATCACTTCTGCATCTCTACTAATACTAGTCTTACAAAGTAGCAGCAGCTGTGGAAGCAGCTGTGCTGACAGTCATTTTAGTGTACTGTTTTTAAAAGGCAGACCGGTGATTTTGGAAATTCCAAAAACACACAACATAATTTCTTTGTGAGTACCCGGATGGACTCCGTTTGGCCTCGGCTGCTGACCTCAGTGATGAGGTAAAGACGGAGACCACAGATACTGCAAGGGGAACCCAGACCCTCTTTTGGCCTCCGCAGGCTGTCCGGAGGCCAGGGACAGTGACGTAACAGTAGGAAAAATGTTGTGCAAGCTCTCCTCCTAATCCCTGCGAGCCAGGACAACTTGGGCTACAATATGAACAGCTGAATCAGGCTGAAGCTCCCCCACACAATACCCCCCTATAAGACTGACTGTCTGGAAGAAACAACGTCTACCAAACTGCTCGCAACTCCCTGACCTGTACCACATCAGGACAGCGTCTTGCAAAAAGAAGTCATGCTCACTCAAGGGTGTGTCTCTAAGTTGTTGGAGGCAGCCAGCGGGGGTAAAGAAGCAGCATATCGAATACAGATGTTAAAAGCAGACATGCGTGGGCGAGGTGATGCCTCAGAGCCTATGTTGCCTGAGTCAAGATGAGGACACAAGGAGAGAAAAAAGGAGGACAGTGGAGAGAAGATGGAGGGATAGTGTTAAGACTATAAAAGCCAACACTGTAGAGGACCTAACAGCATCTTCCCGCAAGGTTTACGAGCCTGTGTGGAGCCTCCTCAGAGTGGAGCATGTTGTCCCTGTCACAGGATGGAGCTGAATGTGTGTCTCCTACTTTGAGGGTAGGTAGGAGACACACTAGCTCACCAAGGAGAGCTCGTCGTTTATTTAACATCTGTCCTTTTTAAATAAGCGCTCGCCTTCTTCCTACCCTCGTGTCAATCATTCTCCTCTCCAACTTCCACAGAGCTTCGTAGACGATTCTTAAACATAGACGTTCCACAGTTAGTGGGAGGTGGGTGTGTTTGTGTGTCTCGCAGCTTGGACCACCACCCCGACCACCCAGGTAGGCGGTACACCCCAGAAGACGCACACAGAAGACCACAACATTTCAACAACCTACGCTGACCCTTCAATACTGGACCACCTGGGCCTGTCTTCTAATCTAACAATCATCCATCTCTCCATCCGGCCAAGCTTGAAATTGAGACTTAAAGCCATTGAGGCTCTATTGTTTTTCATCTGTTGTGTAGTAACCAATGCCAGTGGCTCGTATATTTAAGCAGCAGGGAATTGATCCACAGCCTCTCCAGAAACTAATAGGACTTTATTTCCTTTATTTTTCTTGTGCCTTTATAGCCTAATTTCACACTCCGGCATTACAAACTGCAGGCAGCATTTGAAAAATTTGACAACAGTTGAGTCTTTGGAGAAAGGCTTTGACGAGGCATCTCTGGTAAGGAGGGGGTTTTTAAAAGCTGCAGTAAAAGAGTGCAGTAAAAAAGCCTGTTCCGCCAAACCACAGACTGCCTGTCATTTCCACATGCTGGTCTGGCTGAGCAGCATTTTCATTAAAGCACAGTCCTATGGGGCTGCTGGAAGCTGGCTGTATCTACTGCTGGGAACATATAGGTATCATGAGGGCTGTCAAGGAAAACTGATGTCAACTCTGGCAGAACATTTAATTGATATATAAGTTGCAATCATCAACAAATAACAACTGATGGGGTAAAGGGGCACTTTTTATGGATCCAACCAAAGATATTTATAGAGTTCAGATTCTGTGCCCAACATTAACCACATCAAAACTTTACCTAACCCAAAACATCTCTAATTCTAACATTAAAGTGACGATTTTGAGATAATCCATTCACTCATCTTTGGTTTAAAATCAAGTGTGGGTTCTATTCTGTTTTACATGTACATTGTGAGGAGTAATATATAAAACAATGGTACATGCTGAATAAGATAACCAGCTGCAGCTAAGCCATAAATTGCAATGACCTCATGCGAGATACCACAGCGATTTCTTGTTTTTGTCTACATTGTAAATGGAAAACTGTGTTGGGATCTCGGGGTATGTTAGGGAGAGGCCACAGGCCAAGACAGGAAAGGCTGATAAAGATGAAGAACAGGGTGGAAAAAGAAGGAAGACGAGGAGGGGAGGAAGTGAGATTGAGAAGGAAGGTTTGATGAAGACGAGAGGAGATTGTGAAGATAGATGTACTGAGGATGACAGAAGTTAAATGGAAAACCTGCACAGTTGTGTCAATCTCTACTTCAGCTTGTAGTGAGACAGACGAACACTAAAGTGATTGCCAGGTTTTGCCAAATGTATGGCGCCACTGGTCTACAGATCTACCTGTTCTCTTCTGTTCTGGTAAAGAAAAAAAAAGAGAGCAGAGGAGCAGAAAAGAAAGAAAATGAAACAACGGGAAAAAAAGGCCATAAAATGCATTGTCTCAGTCAGACAGTTCTAAACTATGGACTCTGGCAGGAACCTACAAACCAGCAGCACCCTCCATTACCTTGCTGTGCACACCATGGAAAGAATTACTTTTCCAGGAGCTCTTTTAGTACATGTACTCTACGTGATTCTTATAGTAGTACAGGCCATCTCTCATGGCTAGTAAAGCCAGACTATGCAAAGATTTTATATTGCATTTGCTAAAGATGAGACTATTGTAATAATTACCATTAAAAGACAAAACAAAGTCAACATAATCAATAATAGTCAGAGATAAGTAATTAAATATGTTTTGATGCAGTCTTCCACTGCTTTTTGACAGATTCTTAAAGTATTCCATTGGCAGCTTAATAGAAAATTAATCTCAAACTTCTGACAAAACCTCTTTCACAAGGGAAAACTTGTCATTGTGGTTTTTTGGGTTTCTACTGCCAGAACATTTTCTCCACCTTTCGACATGATAAATGTGTATTGACCATCATGCTGACAGGCTGTATCGTGGGTGGGATTCCCTTCTGTGTTTGTTGTGTAGCATTTACTTTCCAATCCTTTTACCAGAAAACAACACGTGCAGCTGTAGTCTGCCGGCCCTACAAAGAACAGCATGCAACATTTTTTACGTCTCACTCACAGTTGTGAGAAAACACAACATTTGAGTAAACGTTTTTTATCTCACAATCAATGCTGGAACACATTATGCCTGCATGAGTATGTGAAACGTTACCTGCCTCCAACTACAAGTCATCATCGTCTCACATGAGACCTTCAATCTGTTCAGAAGATTTCTACTCAGGCCGCTCAGACATGTGAAGAAGTGACATACTTCTCAGCGGTACGTAAAATGCAATCCGATAGCCGTTCCCTGAGAGCTGAAGCAAAGCTTGCCAGCCAAAGCCACTAAATTACTTACTTGGCTGTTGTCATGACTGTGTGTTAAAAACAAAGGCAACCCTCTCCCCCCTCAAGCCACTCTCAAGCCCCTCTACATCACTCAATCTCTCTTTTCCTCTCAGCCTCTATTTCATAAACTTACATAAACATCCAGCTGTAGATCATCAGCCGCACGTCTGATTATGAAATAACAAATGGCCTACTGGGACAGAAAAACAGAGAGAGATGAAGGGAGAAAAGGTCTTCTAATGTTCTTTAATTTCATCACAATTCTCTGCACTTGCCTTTTTTCCCCCCATTTACACATCATTTTACTATACTCTATCCAATCCAGTTCCTTCTTGCAAACAGAATCAGCCAATGCTACAACCCATTAGGAATCACTGCCTTGTAAATTTAGATGAGAAAAAGATTTAGCTACAAGTCCCTTGCATCCTCTCCCCTCCCCTCTCTCTGATCCATCTTGTCATTTTAATGGCATTTCACTTTGGAAACCAACAGCCAAAGAACATATCAGTAATTCAGCTGAGGGTTGTATATTAGACAGTCAGTCTGCTCTGCATTATAGATTGTTTTACCATCAAAAAATAACTTCTGGTGTTCTCATCAATTATACCTGAGCTCCAAACACTCTGACAATGCGCCGCTCAACAGCTCTTTGTCAATTTCTCTGCCATCTTTTTGTACTCAAGCAAGAACCTTGAGTATTGTACTGACCAGAGTCCATTGCATGTAGGAAGTAAATTACAGCAACCCTCATGCATGCTATTGTCTTGTGAGCTGTCACTTGCATTTCATCAAAAGCAAATGTGTTCAAATTCTGTGTTTGTCTGCTGTGTCAGAGTCACATGCGTTCAGCTCAGAGCTTCCAAACCGGGTTTCTCGTGAGGCCTTTCCAATTGCAAAAAGTTATTTAGAAATACTGGCATCTCCAGTTAGTTTGAGTTGGGAAGAAATACAGGATAGTGAACTATGCTTCCTGCCCAGAGGGGTTGGCCAGACTTTTCTACCATCTACTCACGCTGTTTTTGGTGTCTCCATCCACAGTTGCCATGTAATTTTTTATTGCTATTGTGACGGACAGTTATCTTTTCTTCCTCATCCAGAGGGTTTTGGCTGGACGTTTCAGGCTGCTCTCCATACATCTGCTCCATGTCAGTGTTGGAACACTTGAGTTAATGAGATCTTCGTTTCTACTGCAACCCTGTCTGGGGCAGTTTTTTCAGCTCATGCCAGAATGTCCTTTTAATGCGTCATATACACATGTTGTAAACACGAACGTGCATAATAGTGTTTGAACAACCTCTATGGCACACTCTCTCACACACTCTCCTCACACTCATATTATATTAAGACAGTTATGATGTGTTTATTGAGAGAGGAAAAATAAAATCTTAAACACAGACACAAACAGGCCAAGTCAAAGCTAGGTTATGGTTATTTCAACTTTTTCAAGTAGTCACTGAAGTAATTATGGAAATGGCCGCAGCTTTGGAAGAACAGCAAAAACACTAACAATACAGCAGCTCAAACAAGACGGACTGCTGATACTGAGCATTTAAGCCATGTAGAGGACAACATCTGCACTATGCAGAAAGAAGACTAAAGGGCAAGCTTTGTTTATATCTACAGAAACTCTGTTGTAAGGGCATTCATAGAGCGTGCAGTAAAAACTTTTTAATCAGTACGACCAGAGACCAGGCAGACTTGGAATCAATCTGGTGGAAAATTTGATTCTTCCACTGTTTGTTATGCAAAAAGTAAAAATATGTCATTCTGAAACCTTCTGAAAAACTCCTGGACATGTCCAAGTTCAGTAATGCATGAAGATATCATATCCAATCAAAGGTTGTCTCACGCACAACTATTTTAACACATGAGAATTAAAACAAATCACATCATGGAAACTAACACCCTTTGCCTTCTTTCCACTCTTAAAATATGAAAATATTTGTTAATATGCCTTTTATTCCAAACTATGTTTACTTTCCCCATTTATTTGTAAACCATACTTTAGCCACCATACATTTGTTTACGTGTAGATTTCACTGTTGGCATTTAAAGGGTGCTTAAAAGGCTAAAATGGGCTGTATATCAGTAAAAACATTATTGCGCAACTCAAAGATTCAACCAAGTTATTTAATATTTTCCTATTCAGGCAGTGAGCCGAGTGAAACAGCAGGCGTGCACCAACACACACACACCTGCTTTTCCCATCATGCCTCTGCAAAGAGGGCAAGGAGACTGACAGCAGTGGAAATTCTAGTTGAGTTTTAGTCCCGTCATATGGTGTAGCTGTTTTCAGCCAGTGCAGTGAGACAAAAGCACAGTGAGAGCAAGAAAAGCCTTTCTAGTCCACTATGTCCCTGCCAGGATGCTGCATACTGTTCACTCTGCTCTTTTCACTCCAGACTGCAGCCTTCATCTTTTTGTCAGCCCTCCCCCTCAATTAGGCCAGTGACTCCTTCAAAAACATCCCCTCTAGCTCACTTTGCCCCCCATACCTCTCTTCATTCACACTAAAGGTCTCTCCAAAAGACATCTCATCATCTTAAAGCAAAACATGAAACCGAATCCTCTTGCACCTGACCCTTTAAATCTTCGCCCTGAGCCACTATTTTCCTAATTGCTACATTGGACTGAAATGCAGGGGCACAATTTCATTAGGCTTATAAAACCCCCTCAGTCAGTCAGTCAGTCAAACCAGACTGGGCACAGGAGCAGGTTTGCATTTATAAACCCTTCAGTAGCCTATGAGCGAACTTGGCCCCATGAAGTCAAGACGATGGGGCTGCAGTCCAAACGACTTCAATGACTTCCCTATGAGTGAAAAACTCGGGCAATAATCCAAACACAACTCTGGAACTTTAAACTTTATTTTTTTCCATTACTCAGACAAAACAAACTATTTACAAGAAAAAGGTCACGCTACACTATGACATTGTTATTTAAATTAAATCAAAACATGGGTCTGGGAATGATATCATCCCAGAGGAGTGTGTGTGTGCTTTTAGACTGAGACAAGACAAGTGTTGCCCATATGCAATAGCAGGAGTCAGACTGTACCACACCACACAGGGCTGCGGTCTGTGCGCTGCTTTTATAAGCCCACAGTGGTGAACCTTAAAGACAGGTTATCCATGGCTGCTGTCAGGAAGGGCCAACAACCCAAAAGAGAAAAAGCATGAGCTTACACCGGATCTCACTGAGGCAACAGACAAGGTGTGCGAGACTGGGTGAGACACAAATACCCTTTTTCTGCATAACTATGATATGTGGCCATGGGGGCGAGCTCTGAACACAGCTGTTCATAGCGCAGCATGGTACAGTGATATCAACCGTATGAAAATTTTGCAAGAGAGAAGAGAAAGAGGAACGGAGGGATAACGCCAGAAGATGGAGGGTGTAAATTCTTAAGTATAAGTATGTGCAATTATGTAAATTTTCCACTGGAACTGGATCTGTTATTTTTTTAAATCAGCGTGTGTTCTCTCACTGCATAATTTGAGATGTGAGGGTACACGTTCCAGACATACAATTTTAGACATGTCACTCCCCAACCACAAAATGAACAACCATGTGTTTGAAAGTGGTAACTAAGTCAACAGCTCCGCCTGATTTATCACACTAGATGTCAAAAATTACATCCAAATAAAGCTGTCAACACCTCTCTGTGCTGATTGCATAGCAGCTCACCTCTGGCTGGATGGCTTTGAACACAGGAGCATCCATGAGTGTAATCTGGCCCTGGAGGAGACAAAACACAACAGTTGTTGGACTTTCTATGTTCAGATTGGGACAAACAATTTCCCCATTACCACATTGTTATATAAGAGCTGCTTTTTTGTGTGCTAGAAAAATGATAATTGTCCAATCTAAAAAGAGGTGAATAAAATAAAAGTTCAACAATTAAAACGCTGGTCTTTCACTGATTGTGCTTTTACATGGTTTGATACACCAGGGAGAGGTGTGAAATGAGGACACTTGGGGGAAAAAGAAGATAAAGAGTGCCCTCCTGTGGTTGAATGAGGCAGACCAAGGGACAAACATGGAAGCAATAAAATAAGATTACAGAGAGGCTGAGAAGCATGCCTTATTTAAATTTATTATAGAACAACCCTGAGCAACATTATTCCTCAAAACGAAGTAAAGCTTACTGAAAAGAAATGTAACTTCTGTTTGTTCGTAGTTGCCATGGAAGGTTGGTGCAGAGGCAGCCTGGGGAAATCCATCAGAGCATGTTTGGCACTGCCAAACATCATCAATTATTACTGATCCAAACTCTGACCCCATTTGCTCCTCTAGCATCCCATCTCCTTCTGCCTCAAGTCAGCACATCACGTTTGTGCTTACTGAACATTTCATTTTTCAATACTCGTTAATACAGGTTAAACAGACAAGGACAGACAGACTTGCAGACACTTTACTTACTGCATATTCTTCAGGAGTGACCTTCAGCACGTCGAACACAACAGCATCAAAACTCTTCTTCAGGTCTGAAGAACCCTTGTCACTGAGAGATTCTGAGCTGCTGCTCTTCTAGAAAACAAAAAACACACATAGTTGCATTATACAGTAATATGTACACAATAAGAATGATGCTATCGAAGTTATCAAATGGAGGAGAGAGGTGAGGTATGCATGGTTTGAGAGGGTTAAAAAACACTGAAAAATGTGTTGACTTAATATTTCAGACAGAAAAAAAAAAAAAAAAAAAACACTAAACTACATCCTGTCATCTTACAATGACACACTAAAGCTTTGAGTGGAGGAGAAGGAGAAACATGCACAAGACAAACATTTGAAAAGAGTGGGTGGAGGTCTGGCGAGTGGGCGTGATCTCACCTCAGAGAGTGTTGCAGCCGTGGTGGTTATGATGCTTGACTGACCATTAGGGAGGTCCATCATTCCCACACCATCTAGCTCTAGCGCAGGAGATCCTTCATCATCCTCAGCTGCAGCAAAGCCCGCCCCGGCCCTTTGAGAACACACACACACAGACAATGAGAAGATTTTGCATCACTTCTTGACCGTTCATCACCTGCAAACATAGCAGACAGATCACTCAACTTGTAGCAGCAGCACCACCTGCTGGTTGAAATAAGTATTCTCAGGTTCACCTCATCAACACAGGCTACCAAGTCAACCACAGACTTGAATTCAACCTCAGAAAACTAGTTATGACTGAACTTGAGATGGTGGTGAAAGTGCTGATAGGTTCAGCCATTGTCCCAGGAAGGCCTGTGAATGCCTTATGGACATACACTCTCACAGCTTGTCATTTACTACACATGAGAGGACAGGACAGAAGGAGCTTAGCCTGAGCATTAGGAAGAGATCTTCTGTGAAAGGGGTTTGGAGAAAGCAGCTGTCAGTTAGAGCCACAGCTTACACCCGACACTAGAGTATGACCCACTGCCACTAAGTGACTCTAGTACGGACTGGATTTAATTGCTAAACACAGGAAAGATTATTTTCCTTTTGTTTATCAGAGCAGAATGTTCATTCTAAAATTCAACAGGTGCTCTCACTGATTTTCAGAAGAGCACAAACTGGCTGTTGGAATAAACACAATCATTAGGAAAAACGTTTATCCACAGGTTTTGTTTAGTTAGTGTTATGTTCTTCTTCCCAAAACCTGAGTATTAAGCGTTAAGTGGAGTTAATGCTGAGTATCTGAGTACTTTTGCCATGTATGTAATGCATTCCATTGTCTTCTTTAAATGATTATAAACATCTTCTGACATCTTTACTCACAACTCACGTCAATATCGGTATCAAAGTTTCAGTCATAGTTAACATCACAATCTGAACCTACCTGTGGCTATGTGGACTGATAGAAACTCAGCAAGAGATTATTTAAGCATTAGATGACTTTACGTATCATGAATGTAAGACTGGGCACTTGGTGTCTACACCTTTTACAGGTAGAAGGAAATTTCAAACGTGAATGATCTTCTCAATGGGATATTTTAATTTTCCTGAATATTCTTCTCTGCCCATGACTGAAAACACCACAAAAAACGTTCTTTGCCGAACGCACACAGGGACATTAATGAACAATGAGGAGCTGCTTAGAATACTGAAGGCCAGCAAAGGCATCCCTTGCAAAGGCATACTCTACAATGCAGGCCTGTGTGTGTGTGTGTGTGTGTGTGTGTGTTTGTGTATGTGTGTATGTGTGTGTGTCTCTTTTTTGGCTGGCTCTAGGCTCAAGATGAAATGGCCTGTGCTTTAGGAGCCATTAGCTGCCTTCCACAGTTGCATTCTGCTAAGCCAAGAGCAAACACCACTAATTCATGATGTCAACTTCCCTCTGATTGTTTGTGACAGCAAAGAATAATTGCACAGGAAGCAATAGCCAGTCTGTGTTTACAAGTATGAGTCTGCATGTTGTCATACATCTGTAATTACCTTACTTCCTGGTCTAATACCTATGTACAGTATGTCTTGTCTTGTCTTTTTGTTGGAGGGGCCCCTAGACAATGATGTAAAATATCACTCAGGATTTTTGTCTACAGTAACCTCACACAAACACAAACCGTTTTTTAAAGTAAAGTAAATGCTGTGGTAAATATGAACATACTGTAAATCATTCAACAAGTGTCCAAAATAACTAGTGACAATCTTTTTATTCAAAAACAAACACTTTAAACACATCTACTACTAAACTTTAGTACCAGTTGTTGAGTTGAAAGAGTTTGTGTGACATATATGTTTATAGTTGGACTCCAACTACACTCTAACAATAAGCAATGTACAGCCATATTTCCTCCTCTGTGATCCAACTGTAATCACATGCTAAGAAGATTTAAAAAGTCAGTTAGTATACAACCCTGCAGGCACACAGGCACACCTGTGCTGCCACCACACCTCCAAAAACAAGCTGTCCTCTTGCAAAGACAAGGCCATACTTACCAGTTGTGTGTCAGATGCGCATAGTGTTGGATGTGAGGTTAGCCTGTTGTTCTGTATTGCTGTCTTTGTCTATTGAGTCCCGTATTTCTGGAGTCTTGGCTCCTGCTGTCTGTGTGAAAGTGAAAAGAAGAAAAGGGAGAGACAGAGAGGAAGGCAGCATGATTTCTCTGAACATGTGGAAAACCCATGCACCCATAAGAAATGAACACAGCGAAAAACTAGTTGTGAGTAAAGATGTCAGAAGATGTCGCTCCTAGAGCGTCGAGTTTGATGATTTTCTAAACGAACCAATTAATAATTTGGTATATAAAATATCAGAGAATAATGAATGATCCGCAAGCCCAGGATATTCAGTTTTACTATCCCATAAGACAAAACAACAGCAAATTTTCACAACTGAGAGGCTGAAATCAGTTAATTTTGTTTGAAAAATTAAATATTTAAATATTTTGATAATCAATTAATAGTTTTATTGATCAAATAACCCATTCATTGATTAGTTGTTTCATCTCTAAATTAGTCTAATATTATGCCCCAGACTGACTTCACTGTGCTTCCAGTGTAAATCCCCTTGCTCTCAGCCTCCAGACTTCTCACATGACATTGCATGACTCCCATTAGCCAGTAGGTGTCTCACTACTCTAGGAGAAAAAGGCCTGTGTGTTGGACTGCTTTGGACTCTGCCTGACTGCAGACAAATGCTGCATGCTGGCTGACAGTAGTTGGCCTTTAGCCATTAGGTAGGGGCTAAGATCTTCTCACCCCCTCCAGGTGGTTATCATGCTGGGTAGGGGTCCAAAGCTCACAAGCAGAACAAACAGTGGATAAAGATTTCCACTAACCAAAGTAAACTTTAAACCTTTGCTGACACAAGCCTATACATTCCTTCAAAAGATCACCTCTGACCAAGAAAACACCATTCAATAGCTTCCCTTCAGTTATTTTTTATAACTAACATCTCTTTCTATCCAAATTTGGTCACATCGACAGTCTGTTTGTCACTGTCACATAAAGTGATGCTCATACCCTGAGCGGTGGAAACACCCCCTGGCAACGGCCTGTTTGTGCTTGTCTGGTTGTCAGTTAGTTCACCATCTGTCTGAGCTTTCTTGTCAGTCATGATCACAACCATCCTGCACCAGTTTACATCTCATCACTTTACAGCTCCTTCCGACGCCCACACCTCCAGCTATGCTACTTCAAAAAACACAGAGAGACAACACCCCCTGCTTCTGAGTCACTGCCCTCCGTTATCCAATCCTCACTAGGCAGAGCTTCTGATGTAAGAGCCCCCCCCGCTCTTGGCAACATCCATGCACCTCTGACAGTGAGCGGAGCTGAAATGTGTTGCATTTGGTGACATCCTTCCACGTGGTTGACTCCTCATGCTTCGCTTACTGAGGTTCAAGTCGGGGAAATGCTTATGTGCCACGGTGAAGAAATATCATGAGAGTAATGATACGGTGTAGATGTGTGTTTGTGAACGCTGAGAATGTTGAAGATCGGCATCACCGAGATAAGACTTCAGGAGGACATGACAGGGATTAGAGGAGGAAGCGGAGAATAACAGAGGAAGAGTGACAGAACATGGAATGATTCATGTTGGAGCTCGAAGCAGAGGATGTGTCGTTGTTAAGCTAAATGTGACTCATTACACAGCATAGCAGGTGCTGTTGAATCAGGCCTCTCTGAACCGGCTGCCTCTCCCTACCTCCATTCGTGTTGCCAGACTGCTTTTTGACATTCGCATACGTGCTGCAGTTCAAACACAAAGGCACTGGCAGCCTTACAGGCCTCGTTATTGAAGGGCACAATGTGTATTTCCACGTGTTTTTGTGTGTCGTCATGCACATGCCGGCGTATTTGTGCATGTGACAACACATTCCACATCCTCCACTGACCCTTTACATTCCTGTCTCCAGTGGCCCTGAAAACAGGTCTCCACCAACTCCACTCGGCATATCCTCTGTCCTCCTTACTCCGCTCATCTCCTGTCCTTTTCCTTCTCTCCTCAACCTCATTTGCAGCAGAAATATCGTGTCTTTAAACTTTTAGATTAATGGACAATTAAGATATTTTTCAGGAAGTAAACAAATCACAGAGCATATACTGCATTTATGACAGTGTTTGAGGCAGTGGATGGAACAATACCTAAAGCAATTACGGACGTTTGGTCAGTAAATCAATAAGTTGATCAACAGAAGATTTATCAGCAACTATTTTGATAATCAATTCGTTGTTTAAGTGAATTTCCAAGAAAAAAAATATTTTTATTTAATAATCTGATTATTTGATTAGGAAAAATGATGCAGCTCTAATAACTATAAATAACACACCATACAGCTAAATACTAGCTGGATGGATTAGTAAATTACCAAGGAAATGGAAACTGGAAAATATTTTACCAATAACATCTCCTGGAGTCCATCCAAATGGGGTATAACATGCCTTTATGGGTGGTAATACACTGGTAAACCTTATTTTGAAACTTTCTTACTAGCCTTCTCTTGACCAACATCTGTGACAGCAGCTGTTTTTCCCTTGGCACAGCTTCTGACGTAAGATAATGACATTTCCATCATTCATGTTTCTGTGGTAGCCATGACAGAACTGTGGCAGTGCTTTACAAATGGCCTTAGTGGAAACACTGTAAAAACCTGACAGTCAAAGACACTGTGCACCTGACCGCTCCAAGCCTTAATCTCAAGCCCTGACCAGACCCGGCATTAACATCCGTCCTGGGTGATCCGATCACAAGTGTACAGCTCTAATTACGTGATTTCACACCTGGCATTAAAATGCGTCTCCAGTGACCACTCCAGTGATCGGATCTCACTTCCCTACTCTATATGCAAATAAACACGTACATCATTTCTGTTTGCAAAGTTTTACCGTAGGACCGAGCTGATATGAACTGATTTTACCGTGCTGTAACGTTACTGTTTAAAACTAACATTAACTAGTTCGCTCACAACAAAAGTATTTCATGAAATTACCGACAGCATCTGTAACAAAGCTGGTCGTTGTTCCTCACTTCAAAGAGGCAGAATTAACCTCAGCATCAGCGCAGCGCTTAACAAGCTACCTCGCTAATAAAATCTAGCCTGGCCTCGCCAGAATAATTCGCAAATGTGTATTAGTCTAGACCTCTCAGTTCAACGAAGCGTGGTCCTGTCCTGGGGAAATCTGTTTGAATGGGAGGAGGGCCAGACGTATCTGCCAGCACAAATAAAACAAGAGCTCGCAGATTCGTCTGGTTTCCAGGCATCATTAATCAGAGATATATTGTCATAGTCACGCAAACAACACATTACAACAATGTATGTCACTATCAATATAAAGTGTGGCATCTTTACTTATGTCACTCTAAATATAAGGTATGTATATTAATACAATTAAAGGCATCTTTACTCATTAAGGTCACTGATGTTGTGAGCTAACGTTAGCTCACTCGGTAATCGCTGCACTGATTCTGAGCGAAATTCTGCCGTTTTGAAGTGAGGAACAGCAGCCAGCATTCACATCTGTACTTGGAGCTGTGTGTGTGTGCGTGTGTGAGGGAGGGACCAAGTATGTGTGTCCCTCTAAAAAAATGCACCTCAAGTGTGATCAAGGAAAGATCACAAGATGTGAGACTGCAAATAAAGACAGACAGAGGAGAGATTTATCTAACATTCAGCATTAACAGAGTGCTGTGTGACTTCAACAGCTTTGACAACCCTGCCAGTCCCTGCCTCTGGCACTGCAGGCCTGTCTTTGACACTACGCAGCCCTGCAAGCCTCGCTTCTCAATCTGCTCCCACTGTGTGTGAGAGCACCACAAATGTCCTTCTCCCTTACGCTCACAGCAAGACTCACAGACCTGATAATGATCGGAGTACAAGTAAGAGTGCTGGCCTTTTCACAGCACAACCCTTTGAAAAAGGAGTAAGAAAGGAATCCAGTTCTTCTTTTGCTTCACTGTGCTTCATGATAAAACTTACAGTAACTCCTGTATAATGCACGCACTGTAAAGACACGTTTTCTGTTTTGCCTTGCAGCGAAAGGGCTTGATGCATTTGGAAAGCATGCCACAGATGCACCAAAGTCAGAGAGCCAAACTAGGTCAGTGTGTTGAGCTGAGCGGTGAGGGATGTGACAGCCCATTAAGCTGTGCCCTCCTCTTCTATCATTAATACACACAGTACACACACACACACACACACACACACACACACACAGTACACACACACACACACACACACACACACACAGAGTAGGCCTTCAAAGTCAAAGCTGTTATCTTTCAGGCAAATTATCTTTCATATTGTAGTAGGCCTCATTGTCATATGAAGGGGACTGTACTGAGCTAAACCTGTAAACTAGTTGGGACTTAACCCACTTTACCCTCATCAACATATCAAAGCAGGATCTGCGTTTAAGATATGAAACATGGGGCTTCTCCACCTATCCATCTTTCCCTTTCACTGCCACTCGCCAGGAACTAAGAGGAAAACCCACGAAAGAAACAACTTTGGTTATATCTTTTGTGGGGCCAGTGATTACCACAGAAGTAGTCGGTGATGTTTCAGTAATGCTGCAGCATCAAACAGGATCAAGGTTCTCGCTTTCCCTGGGCTCTAATCAAGCTTCCCGGGGAAAACACCATTGATCTGCAGTTAAGAGGGGCCAGATTGATCACACACACACACACACACACACACACACACACACACACACACACACACACACACACACACACTCTCTCTCTCTCTCTCTAGTAACCTTCACATACACACAGTAACACAGCATGTGGCTGCATGTCACAGCAGTTCGATATACACTGCTTTCACTCAGCAGGTTGACTGTTGAAGTAGAGGTTGGTGGCACTGCCTGCAGAGGGACAGCGTGTCTGTGTGCCTGTGCGTGTCTTGCTGTCGAGGGAACATGACTAACAGCCCCTTCACACCCTCACTTAACATGCCGCTCAGTCAATAAGCGGACAGAGGCACCTCCATGGTAATTTGGACCTGAAGAGAGAATGTTTTCTGCAGGGTAACTGCAGGGAAAGACAAAAAGACTGCCACAACTACACACAACACTTACATCAAGACATAAAAACAGGGTGCTCCATTTGCTTAAATTTTGAATATCAGTTTGTTGCTCAAGGCAGTTTGTTGTCCCTCCTAGAGATGGGTTTCATCATTTTAATTTTCACGCAGAATTGGTTCTCATTCTGAGGAATCCTATGGTTTGCCAACACAGCTTACACCACACTCTGTTGCCCTGGTTGCTTAGCAAATAAGCCTCTATAAACAACGAAAACACTTAACAAGTAGTAAGAAGACACCTTGACATCCCAAATACACAAACCCTTACAGAGAACAAGACTGTGTATATCCGATTTATCATAGTAGCATAATGCAAAATAATAAGAAAAAAAATGTTATGGTGCCATATCATTTCCCAGTAGAAGCCTCTTTCAGAAAATCAATACAGAATGAACCCAGTGACTACAAAGACTCTCACCACCCTGTCACTGATCCAACTACCCTCTAACATACCAAGCCATCAGTTCATGAATATTTTGGCTTGCCTGTGACTGGACATAAGTATGATATAGTAGGAAAACCTAAGGGCAAGTACCCCTAAAAAGCCAGAGAGTAAGCCCAGGAAGACAATTATCTAACTCTGAACATTAAAGTAAACAATATTTGCACCTTTTAAAAAATGCAGTGTTTCTCAAAATCACAGCAGCAACAGTGTTTCTGTATTGCTTGTATTAGTCCATACCATCTTATTTTTATTATGGTCCATATTTAGAAAATGACCATAATGACTAGTTGATCATTTTGATGCATAGCTGATAATGCCCTTGGTATCTAAATGGCAATCCAATCCACTTAAATTCACTGAAATTAACACTGGGCCAACTCCCTTTTTTCTCTTTGCTCATAATCAGTGCATGAATTAGAATAAAAGGTGTGGGTACTCTACACCAGCAGCAACACAGAATCTGTTATCTGTCTAACTATTAGTCTTTGATATTACATCAAACATATTCTGGTATGACTACTACACATCCCAAGTGAAATCTATTTCTGTTTGAAATTCATGAGGAGCATATATGCAAGGAATTATTTTTAAGTATATTTCCTTTGTAGAGCACAGTATATGGTTATAGGATACATGATTTTCATGCAGTTGTCCAGTATACACAAGTACAGTTTTGTACGTGTGTTTCTTTAGCCAATATTTGGTTAAGGATTATTAAGAATTAGAAAAACTGCGATTATAAACAAAAATATAATGCTTGGGAGGGGTTTCCAACAGTAAAAGCAAATTAAATATAGTATGTGACCATGAAGGAAATGGGGCTCTTCGTTACCATCAATGCTACTACCTGCAGCCTGTAATTTGCAAGTTAAGAACAAGTTGTAGTTGAATTCAGTGAAGACCTTTCATCAGATATTGGAGTTTCTTCCAAGTCGGAGTCTTCTGTTCTCTACCCTGGCAATCTGAATGCATCTAAGTTTTGGCTTGGTTTTTAGTCATAGTTTGGTATGTACTGCCATTCACCAGAAGGGAGCAATACACAATACACAATACACCTACTCATACAGGCAAACATCAGATGTTCCATTAACGCCATAATAGTGAGTGCAAGCCCTAATTCAGGGACTGATCACCACTATGTTTTTCACTGTCTAAACAACCTTCCTCGTTTCTTTTTTCCCCTCACTTGGCTTGCTTGACTTCCTTTATACATTTTTGTTCTGATCACATGTTGTGCACACAAGACTGCTAGTAAAGTGCAATGGATGAGCTTGATATACCACACTCAAATTCTGGGAGCAACTAAAAATATGGCAAACTCTCAAAGGCTTGAATGTTACGGGTATCCTTTCCTAAATATGCTTAGTACATAGTAAGTATGCTTTCCTAAGTAGCAAAAACAACCACAATATTGTATCTATGTGATGGCAAACAAAATGTGTTGTTTGTGAACACAGCCACATTTTAGTAATACTCCTGGTATAAAATGAAAAGCTTTATTTTTTGGTCAATGTAAACAATTAAAATTTGCATGGAGAATGAAATACTATCACCAGGTCTGTCAGCTGGATGACCACTGTGTTGAAGTGCAAGCTGATTCTTATTCTGATCAGCTGACAACAATATACAGAAGCAGGGCTCGACATTAAGGCTTGTCCGCTAGTCCGGGACAAGTGGAAGAAAGATGTACAAGCCCCACCGGACACGTCACGTCATAAACAAGTCACAATATACCATGTTTTCACGTTATGGGCCACTTATTACTCATCTATTCAGTTAAATTAACACATTTATAACACCGTAATGTTTTGGTGTAAATTATCACCGCTTCTCTGCTCTCTGTGTTGGGCTGAGCTTCTTCAACTATGCTCATTACTGTAAGTGCAATAACACTTTGGCGAGTTAAAAGCCAACATTTTATTAATGCACCCGTTCAACAAGCAGAAACATGTTAACATGTAGAAAAGCAATATTTTAAATCTGCCCTGTCCTTAATTTAATGTTATAACATTAAATTACAATTTACACTACTGTAACATGGATAAAAAGTCGATTTTACAATAGAGGATTGTATAATTAAATTCAGTTGTAGCCCCCTCCATGCTACACACAAAACATATAAAAACCAATATGAAAATATTTAAATTGGAGGAGAAAATAAACAATAAAAATGGAACAGACTATATAAAAGTAGCACTTAAAGAGGAGATAAAAAGGAAAGATAAAATTTGTTGTGTTCTACTAACATAAGATACAAACACACATATAAATAAATATATACACACATATAGGCTGCATAGATAGGTTAATGACTGACACGCTCCCAGGGGCTCCGCTTAGTACTGTCACTCAGTAGTGAAAATATTAAGAGTCCAAGTTCAGCTTCTTTACCTTTGGTGGAATGTTTATTGCTCACCGTTCATGGTCTTCAACGTGTTACATGCAAGAATCTACAATGATTTGTCGATAAATCTCCATAAAATCCTAACGATACCCATACGAGTCAAAAAGAGAACTAACGAAGATTTGTCAACAGCTGGACAGATGAATTTGACTGGGTGCTTTACAATTAGAACTACAAAATGGCACAAATAAAATCTACAATAGCCGTATGGCTTTTGAATACCGGTCCGTTACGAGGCAAATAAAATAGAGAAAGCAGGTCAACTGGGGGCTTATGTGAACAAAATGATTTGTTGAGTTAAAAATGTACATGACTGGACAAGTGAAAGGTAAATTCACTTGCATGAAGGACAAGTGCCTCAAAAAGTTAATGCTGAGCCCTCAGAAGACATGATGCATGTATTAACAGGGTCCAAAATTAACACCTGCCAAGTGCCAGATGCGGGTAGATTTTTTCTTTGCCCTTTCAGCAGACATTGAAAACAAAAACGTTACAGCATGGTAAAATCAATTCTTATTGGCACTGTCATTATTATGTACAGCCTATTTGTAATCGAACAAAGATCACCACGTAGAGCAGTCAATCAGTATCGATGTAGATTGACAAACTACAGAGTAAGCACAGCGAGAAGACAGCAAAACAGACATAACTCTGTGACTTATTTAACCGTCGTGGAGCCTGGGGTCATGGTTATGGCAGAAGTGTGCTAGAAAAAGCCACAAAGATACGCCATAACACATACAACCACGTGTTTTTACGCATATATTATTTTGGCAGGTAAAAAATATGCTTGGCCGTTTTTGGCCGATTTTTTTGACCTACTAGTCCTCTTGGCAGATGAGTTAAAACCGTTAATTTCGGACACTGTGTGTAAACCTAGTTTGGTTAGATCTGTATACCCTGTTTGTGAAATTCCACTAGTTCTAAAATCGGTGTCGTGGCAGCAGCTTGCACCGTGGGGTGTGATTAGGCTTTTTTTAGATACACTTGCCTCTCTCTCTCTCTCTCTCTCTCACTCTCTTTTCCCCTTCTCCCTCGATCCCTACAGCTCCCGGGTTGATAATTAGAGCTCAGGCTTTACAGACAGGCTGTTCTTCTATCTTTTCTCTTGGCACATCCCCCAGCAACACAGACACAGTATGTACAACACAGACTCAGATAGCACCTAAATTCAATAGTCCTGCCCAAGCCTACAGCTAGGAGCAGCGATCAAACTGAAGAAATACAACAACAAAAAACTACTCCTACAAAGAGCCAACACAAGGGCCAAACTGGTCTTGATTACGGTATCTGGTAAGCCATCAAATGATCCAAAGAGAGGCTACGGTGCCAAGCTTGTGAGTAGTGGCATGTGGCAGGGCCTCAGAGCAGCAGGCTGTCACGTGTGGGCAGCGCACTAGCCTACAGCTTGTGGGTATGTCGATGTCTGTGTGTGTGCTGGCTTTAGCCTGATTTGTGGCCCGAGTGGGCAGGCAGCCCAGCTGAAGTTCAACTCTACTGCTGAAAACTAGGCGACCTGAGCATGGTTACAGAGGAGTGGGGGATAAAGGGGGAAAGGAGGGGAGAGAGGGAGGAAGCAGAGGAAGTGCGGAGCTGGCAGCTGCACTGATGTCTGTGGTCATTCCCTGCACAGACTATTAACAAGGAAAGGGCAGGTTAACAATACATGGCAACAGAGCAGTTAGCCAACATAGTAATGTTTAGAGGAAACTGATACGATCTCTATGTCTTCCTCTATGAGTCTCTGAGGACAGGCACAAGTCAAACCCACAGCAGTACAACATCCCCATGGAGACCGACCAAACATCGACTTACAGGCTAAAAGTGACACTGTATGCCAGATACATAGACAAAACCATCATGATGTTAGAGACAAGATGGACAAGATAATCTCCAAGTGCTTGTGTGAATGTGTGTCTGCAGATGTGAAATCAAGACATCATTGTGAGCAGAGCCCCAAACTCCTGTACAGTGGGCCAGGCATAAAACCTGCATAGGACACAGATCCATCAATGTAATTTTGGTCCAACAATGGAACAGCTGAGTGATGCCATGATTATCCATTTAGAACGGAGGCACCAGAACCAGCAGATTCAAAACACAGACTTTGTAAAATGATATCTGAAAATCCCTGCTACTGTGTTTCTTCCTTTTGCATGTGTCTTTCTGCCTCTGTGACTCACTCTGCTACCTGTTGATGAAATGTTAAGATGTTGATGATATGGTGGATGCAACTTAACAGCACCAAATATCAAATCAAGTGACTATAATGTGGGTCCCTCGTAGTGCTGAACCCAATGGGGAATAACACCCAACTATGTAGCACTATGCAGCTTTTAGGTCACTGTAGGGTTGACCAATGTAACAATATAATGGAAGGTTTGTCAAACAGTAGGGATTTTACTTTCTACTGAAGTAGCTATCCTTTTAATATTTCTGTATGTATTACGCCATCACAATGTGATGAAGCACACTGATTTTTACGCATTTATTTCACTGGATTAGGAAACGCACATTTCATCTGGTTATTTATCTTTAAACAGTTTTTCATGTGAATGTCCAGATAATTTACTACATCATGTTATAAATTATTTGCATAACCAAACATCTGATGAAATTTGCAACTTTAATGGGTAAGTTTTACTTCTCTTTCTTCAAATCACACTTTCAGTGTTGATTCTCAGATGACAGCTGATTTGCTCGTTAAAATTGTTAAATTTTTTCCACAGGACAAATGTTGTAAGCTTCCTCAACTCTCAGGTTGAAATACATACCTTGCAGGTCATTTTGTTTGACCTGACAGTTGAGATTTTATAAAGGTTAGAATCATGAAGATGCATTAATCAGAGCATGAAAGCTATTTCAACAACGACTGTACAAGTAAATATGACTATTATGTTAAATCATATTAATCGGTCAGTCCCTATTTTCTACGTTGGAAAACTACATGTGAAATTAATACACAAACATGGTCTATAGATTTAAAAGAATAGAGACTGAAGTCTGTTTTCTGTACACACTGTTTTGAGTCAGCACTGTAAATGTATTATGTGAAGTTTCGATAACAGCAGATTAGTACAGAGGTTTCCTGCCTATCTAGATCCAAGGGAGCATGTTTAGACTGAGATAGCACGTTGTTTATTCGACAGCCTAGAAGGTTTAGGTAAAAACACCACAAAACTGCAAAAATGACTTCTGTGTTGAAACCACAGAGAGGTTGGTATGCTGTTAATACAAGAGCAACACTTCCTGTAGGTGCCTTTTACAGTAAAAGCCTTTCAGTGAAAGAATTATAAGTGGTATTTACAGTATTGTGGTGACAGTCATTGGACATGGCTTAGTGTAGGTTTTAGAAGGAGTTTGGGAGTTGGTATACAAACGCAGTTGTACACCAATATGAAGTATTGGTATACAACATACACATATTTGTCTGTTTTTGTGCTGGTGAATTACTTTTAGTCACTATACAGTGAACTGTTGGTGAAGAGCTGTAGCCAATAAGATGAACATTAAACTTCCAACAGAGTTGATGCTGCGGCTGCTACTAGGATTGTAAGCATTTAATGGGAATCAGTTTTGAATCAAATAGTCTCTATTAGAACATCATCATGAATATGAACAACTCCCCTCTGTTTGAGTTAAAACCACTGCATATTAACAGGACTTTAGCAAACACATGGTGTTTGAACAAAACATCCTTAGCTCCATCTCTGTCACTTAAATATAGTTCTTTCACTTTGATATTGATGGTACCACCAAAAGCCCAGGTGGGCCCTCTGGGCTTTTGAATGAGACACAGACTTAAGAGACATGGTATGCTGAAACCTGACAAACCCTTCAATTATGCGAGAGAAAACACAAACACAGACAAATAACCACAGTCCTGGTACAACAATACCTTCATCCAGGCCCCAGAAACTGGCAGAGACTAGAAGAGACTAATAAACAAGGAGCCAAAAGGACATAGGGTTTTAACCTTTCTCCAACAAACACTCCTCACTTGATCGCAGTTGCACACATGTTGTAGCCATCTTGCGGGAGGATCGCTTTCTCATTGGTCCTTCCAAGGTCAACCATGCAGCTAAAATTTTTCATTTTAGGAGGCACTTTAATGAGGTGGAATGAGATTAGGGAAGTCAGCGAGCAGTTTTTCATCCTACTGCACTGTACTATCGACAAGTCAACCATCCCCCAGATACAACAGTAAATTCTACCATCTCTGTAACAATGACCTCATCCTCCTCCAACAAGTTATTCTTCCTCAGAGTAGGACAGCCTAAAACCTCTTTTAGGTTGGCCTACTCGGCTCAGATACTTGACCCAAAAGAGCAGTGCACCAGTCAATACCAAAGCACAGAATCTGCAGTGTCTTTCAAAGCAAACGCACTGTAGGCAGCCTATTGTTAGTCTTATATCCTGTGTATGAGAATATGTGGTCTGCACACTCAAGTTCTCAGTTCGACAAAGAGGAGGAAAACTTTAGCTGAGAATATAACCCTGTGTTGCTGATACTGTTGAGCTGAGCTTTTGAGTATAGTGGGTGTCAGGACTATTGTTGTAAGATTAGTTTTGATCCAGAACTCAAGCCACTTTGAACCTGCTTAACTGAGCAAAACTGAGAAAACAGGCCTCACATACAGTTTAACACATGCTTAAACAAACACACACACACACACACACACACACACACAGTGCTGCACGCATGACTTCCCCTAACATGGCACTGCCCCGTCTCCAGGGCCTGATAAAATGGCCAATTACAACTTAAAACACAAAGGGAGCACTGCCAAGAGGGAGAAGCAGAGAAAGGATTGAGTAAGAAAGGGACAAGAGGAAGAGTGAGTGTGTCAACTTCCAACACTTGTGTTCAGGAGGGAGAAGGAGAGCCAAAACTACATCCATACACACACACACACAGTTGTATGCTGTGAGAGTTCACTAGGTCAGAGGTCATGTGGGGGAATAAAACATGACACCCACCCACACAGACACACAGAGAGAGAGAGAGAGAGAGAGAGAGAGAGAGAGAGAGAGAGAGAGAGAGAGAGAGAGAGAGAGAGAGAGAATAACCTACCAAACTTCATAGCAGAGAAAGAAACAGGGAGGCTGAAAGAGCAACAAGACAGACAAAGATGAAGACAGCAAAGTAGTAACAACAACAAAATATGATGAAAACAGAGAGACAGATTTTGCCTAATCTGGCCATGGCTGCCTCTCTGACTAGTATGGCGAGTACTTACTATTCCCATCTGATAGGAGCTATGAAAGATTGATTCTTTCATCCTTCTCACACAAGGCAGAACAATGTTACACTGTGTGCTTCTTCCAGTTAGGGTGTGTGTGTGAGTGTGAGAGTGAGAGAGCACGAGAGCGCGAGAGAGAGAGCGAGGGAAACCGAGCCTGTATCTAATGGAAGAGGAGCAACAGCTGAGACTGGAGAAACAGCTGTATCTCTTCAACGCCTGCACTGCTCCCCTCCCCCTATCCCTATTCCTCATCCCCTCTCTCCCTGAATGAGCCCCTCACACACCTTTTCTGACCCTCCTCTCCCACAGAGCAGCATGGCCTGGGGCTACTCTGTCTGTGTGCACACACAGACACACAAATTACAATATGTGCCCGAGTTAGACACCCACTACTGTTTCGAGCCTCTGTTCTCCTCTCGGAGGACAAGTACAGACAGGATGCATGTGTTACTAAACATTCATCTATTGACTAAAAATAGGAAAGACATTGTTCCCAGCGGCAATGTCGCCCTCCCTCTGCTCTTCCCAATCCTTCCAACCCTCCCAGCTTTATCAGATTCAAACTAGGAGACAAAAGGAAACCACATAAACATTCAGGTTAATTCATTCCCATTATGTGGGAAAATGTAACAAACTACCATAATTTCCAAGACTTAAAAGTAAATACATTTACTTTAAAGGTTTTTGCAACATTTTGACATAAACATACTTTTATATGGTTAGTATTACATCTGAATTGTGTTCTGTGCTACTTCTGTAACTGCATTGTCTGGAATTAGCAATGATGTGAGTTTCATTGCACTCTTCTGTAAGGTCAGATGACATTTACTTTGAATTCATAAATGGTGTGAACAAAATAATACCAAGTTAATACCAATAAATACCAAGTTTGACAGTTGGTGATGTAAACCGTGTTTGTCTAGGCATGTGAGTGCAAGACTGCATGTCAAAACCTGACCTGTGGGAAACCTGACAGAGGTGACAGGAAACAGGTTGTCTCAGTCACACAAACCTAAATGGATTCTTTGAGATGACACAAACATATCTGCTACCTGAGTATCCGAGGCCTGTCTGATGGTAAGGAAAGAGTGCAAAAGAAAACGTTGGAAGAAAATGGAAGAACAAGAGAGCATAAAGGAAGAAAGAGCAAAAAAGGAGAGAGATGGAAAGAGAGGTGGAATCATGTTTGTCTGTATCTGATCTATTGTTTTTGGCAAGGTTCAGGACCAAGTTCACGAATTTCCATGACATAGCCAAGGCTCGGCTCTCAGTTGAACTCCCAAGCCAAAACACTCAGGGTTTAGACAGATAGATGAGGCTGTGTTGTTAGAGCACAAAGCCTTCTCTCGAGCACTGATACAGAGCGGTGGATCAGGACAATATGCCGGGGAAGTGGAAGGGTGCGGCATCGCTCTGTTTATGTACAATTGGGATAGTGGGGGGGATTATGGCCTGTTCCTCAATCTGTATCTGTAGAACAAAATAGTCCCGACACGCATTTTACTCAAAACACCTGAGCACACACACATTAATCCAGTGTGGTAAGAGCACCAATCATATTTACGGCTCAAGCTTATTTTAAGTACTGTTGAATGCGAGTGTACTCACTTGAATTTAGGAGTCGCGGTGTGATGGATGATGCTGGACATATGCTCAGTTGCTAGTTACGGATTTGGTACACCTAGTAAAAACTAATGTAGTCTTATACAACAGCCCTGCTTAAAGCAGAGAGATGTTCCTAGTATTTTGTCCACCCTGTTTATATCCATGAGGCAAAACCAGGGCTTTCCTTCCCCATTTAAAGCCAACTTAAGCATTTTTGTCAACCTCAACACTTAAATCTCCTATCTTGTCATATTCCTTTTAGCAGACCATTGCTGCCTTGCTTCGTACTCCTCAAATGAAGCTTACTCTGGGGAGAATATTCCAGATATGCAGAGTAAAAATGCCACATGACACAGAAGGCAAAAGACCAGCCTGAAAGTGTCAGGTGGAACAAGACCCTCATAGCTGACATTCTGCATGCCTTAAAGGCTGGGCCCTTTGACTACAGCCCTGTTCCTGAACTCACCTTTGACCCCCTGACCCCAACCACCTACAACCTGACACACCGACCCTGGCAAACACCCATTAGCTGGGTGAACTGAGCCGACATTCACTGTAAAATACATAGATTAAAAAAGAAAAAAAACACATTTAGCAGGTGGACACGTAGGAATTCGAGTGAAGCCAGTTAGTTGAGACAGCATAACAAATAGCCAAACAACAACCTGCTCATTACACAGCTATCTTTCCACTTTGATCTGTTCACAGTCCGAGGGCATGTGCGGTAGATTTGAGGAACATGTTCTATCTCAGGTACCAGCACTCTGGCGCTTTTATTTCCTATTCTTTTCATCAATTCGTAACTGATTTGCTCATGAAGGAGGTCATATCAGCAAAAGCTTTCGATCAATATTTCAACACTAGCTTTAACCACACACGCAGTTTGTACAGCTATACGTGAGGACATTCTTTGACACAATGCGTTCCCTAGCCCCTTACCCTAACCTTAACCATTAAAACAGCCCAATGCTGAATTCAAGCTTTGGCCAGAAATATTTTTTTTAAACAACAGCTAGATTTATTCTGCAATTTGTTTAGCTGTCGTAGTGAAAGAAATATTATGACTGATAACGTCAGAAGTAATCTGCATCTCGATTCAAACGATCAGTAACGGCTTAGTGCAGTTTCACACAACCATCAACTGTTCACAAGTGGGGCTTGGTATCAAACCTAAATAATACAGTAACCAACTTGAGTCCCTCGCACAGCATATTAAAAAACTGTCATGTACCAAAAGATCTGTTTTGTTTACTTTTTCACTGTTCAGACTTTTCCGGATTTAAATCATAATTGTAAAATCATACTGATATTTGAGAAGTTTGGCTCATTTAAATGAAAGAGAAGCATTTATACTTTTGAATTTGGATTTTGAAAGAAATATAGTAGTAAGCCATATTTACAAAACCCCAAAGGACGAGAACAGGGAGGTACAGGGAAGCAGGAAGTAGTGGTTTGTGGGTTGGTGAATGTGGTATATGTCAACACATCATGAGGGATACTGCCTAATAATTAGACTGAACAAAACTTAAGCGGACAAGACAGGACTAAAATAGCATCAGATCCTACTAACAACAAGAAAGCAACAAGAAAAAGAAACTGAGAGCAAAGTAACATGAAGGAGCATCAAGGAACTAGAGAAGAGAGCCAAGGGAGACCAAGTTGAGCAGCAGTCCACTCGCTGCGTAGCCCTTCATGTGTGAGCCACTCCCATCAGTGGTTAAATTCAGGCTGAAATGTTCTCAAAGCTCCAGGCCTCCTGCCGCCGCTCGGCCTATTGTGGCGTGTGTTTAGCAGGGTGTGTGTCTGTCTGTGCGAGAGAGAGAGAGAGAGAGAGAAAGAAAGCGAGCTTCAGCCATCAGCTACAAGTGACCCTCTGTGTACGCTTCAACATTGACTGTGTTCGACTGCTCTCAGTTGCCTCTACTTCTGCTTAAAAAGGGCCGTGATTACAACACAGCAGGAACCACATGGCAAATGCACTCATAACAATAAGAGGCTGTTTTGCACTACTTCCTGAAATGCTGTTCTGTGTACAACAACAAAAGGCACATTGCTCAAGCTACGCAGTGAAATGTAGTGCCTGCCTCTGAGATTTGCCAAGCTTTATCCTTGTCTTTTATCTCCTTCTCACACATACGCACAGTCATGCACACACTCAGCTAGTCAGGTGCTAGCCAAGCTCACATCTACAACACCCACTTCACCCAACTGCCTGCTACATTACAAACACCTCATGTATAAAAAGTCTTTATCAAACACACAATCATACACAATATTATTATCAGTATTCCAAAACAACTTGTCTCTTGGCAGAGACCTTTTATATTACTTCAAGTAGTAACAGAGAAGTCGGAGGACTCTGTGGAGTTGACATGAAAACCAGGGCAGAAAGTGAGCACAGATACCTAGCTCTGTCTTTGTAATTGTAGTGACAGAGCCAGGGCTGGGAAGGCATCAGAGGAAAAGTGTGACGACATGTGACTTCGCAGTTCCATCTGCGCTGAATGGATGTGCCAGACACACACGCATAAAGTTACCCTGGCAACTGAGCAACGGCACTGGTTGGAGGTCACACAGAGAAAAGCCTTGATGCAGACCAAAACGCCTCTAGAATATGTATGGCACTCAGAAGGAGGCTACACGATGAATGCTTATTCACTCAGAAAGGAAGTAAGCGGCACTCTATATATTGTTGCACACATGCGCATATTGCATCAAGGAACATTTTGCATGAACTGTAGTGGACATGATGTAATGGAGACCAGAGAAACATAACCTGAGAAAGACCAGAGATTGAACTTGATGACGCAAAAGCCCATGTTTTATCCCTTTCTCTTGTAAACACACGGCTCTGATTCTGAGAGGGGAGTTTCATTTCACACACACACACACACACACACACACACACACACACACACAGAGATGTAATCTCTAACTAATCACATTTGCAGGCCTTGGACAGAGCAGTTGCACCACAGTGATGAACAGATGGGTCAACGTACACGAGGCATCTCTGGGATTAGCTTAGTCCAGAAGGTGGAGGTGGTATGTAGAGTGACCGAGGGACGGCTTCTAAAAAGTAGCTGGTGCTCAAATGGCGTTGAGGGGAGTCTTATTGAAGCAAGTATAGCGATTCTGAAAGAGAAAACTGGAATTGCTTCTATGAAGGTTTATCCTCTGAATGCAACATGACCAAATGGTTCAATTAAGAACTCTTGGCTTACATCCTTGCAAAGACCGAGCATTTAACCATAGACAATTATGTGTTATACACAAAGTGGTGTAATTGAAAATAAGAACAGCACTCTAACCAAGTGTGCTTGTGCATATCCTCCGGGCACTCACACTGTTTCTCTTGGCAAGCAAAAGACATGTGACTTGACGCTTTTTGTTACAGTCAGCCGAAGAGACGTAAAACAGGGTAAACCCAAAATCACACAATGATAAGACAATGCCATTTGTAAACCAGCATACAGATGGGACTTGTGTTGCCTAAGACCAACAGTGCAAATCTCCGCGCTGGATAGAAAACTGAATCAACCATATTATATTGGATTAAAACCTAAGCCCTAGTACTAAGACTACTCGGGTAAACATTTCAGATGTACCCTTTACACCCATTGACCCCTGTCCTGCAAGTGAAACTTTCACTGGTGATCTATAACAATTTTCAGCACTTTCCTGGGTTTAACCTGAATTTGGATGAAGACAAAACCAAAAGGAATTCCAGACAGATGCCTTCTCTGACAAATGGAGGACTGAGGAAATTGTGAAATAATTAGGTTTCATCTAACAAATCTCAATCAAACAATGCTTTCAGAACTGACACGACTGCAAGTATCAACCATATCTAATGAAGAAATACATTCGGCATCTATTTTACTGTTAAAGAACATTGCTGACGCCAAATGAGATGGTTTCAGTCTTTACTGCATAACACAACACCACAGCACTGCAAAAGGCATGCCAGTCATGAGTCTGAACCAGCGACCTCTGGGTCATATGTTAAGTGTTGAGAACAGCAGCTCCACACAACCATACTAAATATCGATATGGAACATTCCTTAGAGCCCTTTAAAATGGCGTGCGAGGGACGAGCAACGTCACACAAGACACTGACAAAGAGTGTGTCAGATAGGAGGCTTGAGCAGAGGGAGGCTTTGTTTAAGAAAAACGGCAGCCTAATAGTGAAAAAAGAAGCCGTGAACTCAGCTCAAAACTAATTCTGCTTGACAATCGATAGAGCTGGCCCACTCAAGTGTGTGTGCCCCCAGTGCAAAGACATATCTGTGGGTATTGACCTGACCTCACAGATTAAGGGAACAATCCCAGATCAAATCAAGTGTGGCTGGACAGCTCTCAAAGATGCAATGCAGATTGCGACAGGACCCACTAAACTGACCACTGTCATCTGACCACCATTGTCACAGATTCATTTGACCGAAAAGCGGTCAACATACCTTCATCTCAGCTGTTACAGGACAGCTGAGATGAAGCCTGAAGAGTGACATACGTTAGGTCTGTGTGTGCTTTTTGGTTGTCCGGCATTGAGTTACAAGAAACGCACACCTAATTGAAGGCCATCACTCACTTAAAATTATATTATTGATCCACAAATTAGATTACATTAATGGGGGTAGACCGTTCAGATCAGACACATGTAGAACAGCTCGCTGGGTGTTGTTGCTGGGATGTGAGGGATTTACCCTCCAGCTCGTGCTCGGAAAGTTTCCTTCATTTCTATCATTTCAGGGCATCGAAACCCGGAGCCGTCGGTCACCCCCCCCCCTCCCCGGACCCAAAATACCCCCCACGACTCGTCCTTTGTGCAAGATCTAGTACTAAGATATGCCAGGGCTAAGACAAGACAGGCCGGGGCTGTACACAGTATTGTTCGTGGGTGAACCCACGCCACACCCAAAGCACTCCCAGGAGGGCGACCGTGCAGGGGGGGGGGGGGCTGTAAAAACAAGCCCCGCTGGGCCAACAGTCTGCCTACACAGGAGCAAAAACTACAGTAAACAAAGTGCTGGTGCACGGGAGGAACCACGGACCGCCTCCCCGGCTCTTCCCCTCTCAGAGGTTTCCATATCGGCGCGTTGAAATCCTCGCTAGCCTGACTCGCTAGCTGCCTCCGCCCGGCGAGGGAGCGCATGATTTATCATTAGCGGGACATCAAACTCCCCGGTGCGGCTCCGCGGCGTGTGGCGGGTGGCGGCCGCGGCTTCACGTGGGCGGCGGAGGATTAAAAACACAATGAGGGCTACAAAAAAAAAAAAAAGAGAAAAAAATGAACCCCCGCGCCCTCCTGCCACCGACAGTCCGCGCTACGCGGTAACGAGGACAAGTGTCCAGGTTCACCGTGTCGCCCCCCGTCCCCCCCGTCCCCTCCTCCTCCTGATGGATACCGGAGCATCCTGCGCGTCAAAAGAAACACCTCCAAACCGTCGCTGCGGTTACCTTAGCTAGCTACCCCGACGGCACGGATCTCCTGCGTGTCCTCGCAGACGGCGAACAAACTTTCACCCCCCCTCTCTCTCGCGACGTGACTGCTCCGCAACTCACCCAAGGGCGCCGTTTCGCTCCTTCTTCTTCTGGTAGTCCAGCGGGAGGGAGGGAGGGAGGGAGGCGGCGGGCCGACCGCTAACAGTCTCCGGGGCTAACGCTCAGCTCTCGACGGCGCCTCTCAACAGCTGTGTTCTGTTTTGAATGAGGACGGAGGAGACGCGCGGCGGCCGGGCGGAGCCTCACTCCGCCAGTCCGCCCATCGGCCTCGACGCACCGGCTCTGCCTCGGGTCTGAACATACAGCCGCCGTCAGTCGGTATCTGCGTTATCGGCGGGCCGATGAGGCGGTGTTACGGTGTTGACAGATGGGAGTTTCTGCGTCGCCGCCGCCGCCGCCGCCGCCTGTCGAGGTGACTCGGGGATGAAGCGCCCGGTGAGGTCTGGAAAAGGGCGCAAAGTTCATGTCTTTGACTGGGAGTCCCTCTTGTGGTCGGACCACCGCCGGGACACTGTCTAGTTTTACGTTGGGGCTGTGGGGCGATGTCGTGCCGTTGTTGACGGTTCTGACATTAAAAAAAAAGGCTTTCATTGCATTTTGCCCGTCACTGATAGAGTCAGGTGCTTCGGGATCTGATAATGTCATGTTACACGAGGTTTGTCAATATAATTAAATGTTGTTTTCTAACCGCGGCATACCATACTCATAACCCACACAACAGATATTCATACATTATACTTTGTGTCAATTTTTTATATATTACAAATCATACATGTTTAAAAGCATCAATAATCATGAAGTACTGTTCATTTATTACAATTTGTTTTATTGCTTTTACATTTACTGTATACATTTAGCTGATATCTATCAATATAAATAGTCAAGTTAACACTGATCCCTGAATGTTACTGTCTGTACAGGAGGCAAACGTGCCCATTTAACCCTTCTTTCTTTAACAACAGATCCTCTCCAACCCTTGAGCCCCCCTGAACAGGTTTTGTTTGTGCCCCTGACTGAACATCACATGAGAAAGCAAACCAAAACAATGATAATTTAATCAAGTGTGTCACGTATTCACTCCCCAAACTTGAGCTGCCTTTCCTTCTCTAAGCCATGCAGCGCCCTCGCTCGATTCTTCAGCTCCTCTGCTTTCTTCTCATCCTTCTCCGTACCGTCCCCAAGTTTGTACATTCGACTTGCGTTGGCGCAGCCCCACACATGTCCCAGCTCACAAGCCCTGTTGGCGTACTTCAAAGCTTGGTTCATATCTGGTGCCAGCCCTTTGGCATTGCCCTCAATGAACAAAGCGCTGAGGTTAAAGCAGGAGGGAGCAAAGCCACCGGAGCAGGCCTTCTCGTAGTACTGCCGAGCCGCCGTGAGGTCAGGTGCTCCTTCCATAGCTCGTCCATCATGGGCCAACAGGCCAACGTTATGGCAAGCATCTGTAGACTTCTTTCCTCCGGCATTGCAGGAGCGCATAAAGCAGGAGTAGGCGGTTTTCAGACACTCAGTCACTCCACCTGGTGGGAAGAATTCAAATCCCTCACTTGAATAAAAAGTACACCAACCATTAAAAGACTCAATTAGAAGACCTGCATTCAAAATGTTATGTAAGTAAAAGCACACAAGTAAAATGTAGCGGTATTAAACAGCAAATGTTTGGTATTTTGATCTGATAACAATTGATTTTATACAGGTACTAACTACCCCATATCATGTCGAGTAATTGAAACTCCAAGAAAGCATCATATTTCATTTTCTCGTCATATTTTGCTTGTAAAGCTTTATTTTGCAATTTAAACAGTAACTTTCATACAGCCATAAAGGTAGTGGATTCAAAAGTGCATTGTGCTTTTGCTTGAGTACTTAATATCACAGTATTAGTCCCATACATGCATACTCAAGCAAAGAACCAGTACTTTCCATTTCTGTCTCTAGTATCACATCCACATTTTCTGTTTCTACAACTCTTAAACCGGGAATTTTTAGAACTTTATCCCAATTTGTGACATAAAATGCGACGTGACCACAGATACCAGAGAGGGTAAATAAGAAAAGCAATAAGCCACACTGCTGTTTTACCTTTGCCTGTGACATGGTAAGCCCCCAGTTTATAGCAGCTCTCTCCATGTCCATTTGTTTCACAGTTGTGTTTGAGCACTTGTGCTGTAGATTCATAGTTTTTCTTCACCCCTTCCAAGTAGTCTGCCAGCCTTTGGCACCCTAAGAGAAACATGTCAGGAGGACAAACAATGAGGAAAAGACACCTAATAAATACCAAACAGTCCATTTCAAATCCGTGGCTGGTGCTTCAGCACCACTTATCTGTCAACAGCTCAGGATTTTTACCTTCAGGATCCTTTTCTTTATAGCACTGGAAGCTGTACTCCACTCCCAAATTGTCCAAAAACTGCTTCACTTCATTCTCATCTTCAAAGTTTATAAGTCCAGCCATATTTCAGCGTGCACGCCTGCCTTTTAGCTTGACTATAATCACTATAATGTGCTGAGGGCTTAGCTCCCACCACATCCACTGCTGCTTGTGACCTTGGTGAATGAGGCGACGTTACCAAAGAGTTTCCTTAACATATAATATCTCAAGAGATGCTTACCGTTGACCGAAACGTTATTGTAAAAGTGCACTTTAACGACTCATATAATAGTTTTCCTTTGAAAACAGAAGAACACATGGATACATCCCTGGACGAACATGATCATGCGTGACTCCAGATGATCTCTTCCTGGTTTCATAACCCTCCCTGACCGGCTTCCGTAGTCCAGCCCCCTTCGCTAATGTACTTCCCGTGCTGTGACCTTTGTTTACTGCCTGTCCGGGCTCTCCAGTCAAAAAAAAAAAAATAGACCCAACATTTTATTCTACCTGTCCCGGCTCCTTAACTCAGGGCTTCGCTCGCCACAGTGATCGTCGGTACTCTTTAAACATGAACTCGGCCTCAGCAGACAGCTTTCGACAGTCTCGCGCGGAGAGCGACTTCCCACCACGGAGGCAACAACAAGTGAGCTAGCCAGCTGGTCTCTCCGCTAACGCCCGTCGGTGCCCGGTCGTCGTCCTCCGGTCCCCGCGTCGTCCGACAGGTCCGCCCGACGGCAGCTCGTCGGACGGGTGAGCCCCTGCAAACCGAAACGGGACCGCTCGACGGCTAAAGTGAAGCCACCAAAGCGCCAGTTCCCCCCGTGGTGGGAAAACACACCAGTCTCGGTCGGATAAGCTAAAACCGCAGTTGTGTTTTGGACCATGGCCTGCAGTTTCCTCAACACGGTAAGTTTCAGCTCGGCCTCCGGGTCGCTCGTGAGACACGTTTCCGTGTGTTGAGCCGTCACGTCGCATTGCACTGGAGGCTTTCACGTCAAAAAGACGTCCCCGTTTTTGTTCTCAGGACGAGGCATCGCCGGCGGCTCTGACGGACCTGTGCCTGACCCATGTGAGCCAAAATCTGGAGTGTTTCTGTGTGAAGCGCCCCGATGGCTCCCTGCGCTTCAGAGAGGCCGTGCTCTTCCCTCAGGAGCTGGCAGACCAGCTGCTGGCCAAGATGGCCACTGAAGGTACACCTGCACCTCTGGGGACACTCACGAACAGGCAGATTTCTGAGCAAGTGAAGATCTTTTGGTCTTTTACAGTTAAATCACCCGTTGAATTGTCAAATACCTGACTGAATAATTGCAATCAGCACTTAAAGACAAAACAAAAGCCTGGTTGATTGATTTCTACAGCTTCTTCCATACCTTTTTTAAAAAATAATAAAATGTCTATAAAATCTTTGAGCCACTTAATCTGATGGTAAGTTGTCACCTAAACCAAAACCCTGCCCGTGGTCAACAGACGCAGTATTGTGCAAGGCCTGTTCAGTCCCCCACAAACCCAAAGATGAACCTTAACGCGAGTTATTTCCGCAACAGGTCTGTTGAATGACAGCACGGTGGGTGTATTTCGTAACTGTGAATACCTGCGGCTGAGACGAGCCTGCGTCCGTACAGCACGTATCTCTGCAGAGGCCTTCCAGAAAGCCCTCTGCCCTCACAGACTGCTGGAGCTGGATGCTGCCAGGGTCAATGCAGACCTCACTATTCCTGATATTCTACAGGGACTGGCCACCAATAAATACTGTCAGGTAAAGTGAGAGTATGTCAACAACAAAAAAAAAAAAAGTACAAAAAAACACATGCTGTCGAACCTCCCTTTCCTCCCTTGACATTAAAAATGTAATTTTTTATTGAAACTTGTTGTTTTGTCTCAAATCTCCTGCAGGAGTCCCTCCAGCGACTTGTCTTAACAGGTCTCACCATGTCCTCTCTGGAGGAGCCAATCAGATATCGCTTCAGCTCCCTCCAGGGCCTCCGCTCCCTATCTCTGGCCAATGTTGACTTCTATGACTCCGGGCTTGTCGACATGTGTTCCCTGCCCCGACTCGAGAGCCTCGATCTCTCCAACACTTCAGTCACTAACCTGAGCCCACTGCTGGGCCTGAAGGAGCGGCTGCGCTCACTAACGCTGCACCAGCTGAAAAGGCTGGAGATGAGCACTGCTCAGCTGCTGGGAGTCATAGGCCAGTTGGATGCATTGCAGGTTAGTGGAACGATGGAGCTGAGTTTTGCACTGCGTCTATTATATAACACTTCATCTGTGATTCCACCAGCCGTGCTTGTTTGTGTTTTACTAAAAATGTTTTGTGTTTGTGTGAAACCTGCCTGTGCAGCACCTGGACATCAGTGATGATAAGCAGTTTACCTCTGACGTGGCTCGTCAACTGCTTGGACAACCAGGGATCCTGCCCGCTCTTGTTTCCCTAGATGTGTCAGGGAGGAAACAGGTGTGTGTGTGTGTGTGTGTGTGTAACCCTAACCCCTGTCTATGAGTATTTCTATTAGCTTGAAAAGAAAAAATAAACGGCTATAGAGCCAAGTTTTAATTTCTTACATGTGTGAATGTTGCAGGTGACAGATACAGCTGTTAAGGCCTTTGTTGAGGAGAGACCAGGAATGACCTTTATGGGTCTTCTGGCCACAGATGCTGGATTTTCTGACTTTCTCTCTGGAGAAGGAAATCTAAAGGTAGGTATAGATTTGTATATTAACATTGATAACTGTGCGTAGAAACTCAGGTTTGTTACAGTAAACTGTCTTTTGTGCGTAAACAGGTAACAGGAGAAGCCAACGAGACCCAGATCTGTGAGGCCCTGCGTCGCTACAGTGAGAGGGAAGGTTTTGTGAGAGAAGCCTTGTTTCATCTGTTCAGCCTGACCCACGTCATGGAGAAACCGAGACCTGACATCCTTAAAGTAAACTCACATTATTACTGTATGCTTGGAAATTAAGTAATTTTGTTATTTTATTGTCCTTTCATGCTTACGCAATACATATGTCATATCTGAACCACATATTTATCTGTTAAGTATTAGCCACATTTCCTCCTCCTAACTGTTGTAGACTATTATGTCAAAGCCCTACACCCCACTTTATTTTTACACATTTTGAGTTCCTCACCTGTAACACTTAACATAATATTAATTCTTTCTCCTCTTGTTTTTTTCCCCTAGCTGGTAGTTTTGGGTATGAAGAATCACCCTGCCACTCTGAATGTCCAGCTAGCAGCGAGTGCCTGTGTGTTCAACCTGACGAAGCAGGACCTGGCAGCAGGAATGCCCGTGCGACTGTTGAGTACCGTCACTCAGCTTCTACTGGAGGCCATGAGGACATTCCCCAACCACCAACAGGTAGATTCATGCCTGCACTGCTCTCCTAGTGGCATATGTCATGCATGCCATATCAATCACAATATAAAAAAGAAAAAGGGCATTTGATTTTTCTGTTTTGAAAACATTAATAGCACTACAGATTTGTTTAAGCGAGTTTAGACTTTTTTACAATAATGTTCAGCCACATGTGTCTCTATTTTTAATTTGCACTAAATCTAACCTACCTGAACCAACTTAATTGCCATCTGCAGTTGGTCACAAGCAAAACAGACGTAATAGTTGAAGCTTGAGGGTGAACTGGGTCTTGACGCCTTGTCTGAGTCCAGAGCGTCGGTAGCTCTGGGTGGGACACTCCGAGCTGTGCAATCTTAAGTGCATTGTGACAACCTGAACATTTTCATGCGTTGGGGAACTTCCCACAGCCCAAAAAAAGTGCAGCTTCCTTTTTTTTGTTTTCCTCACCATCTAAGAGCTTCATACAAGCAAATCTAGAATATAGTGCAATGCAAAACCATTGTGTTTTTTTTAACAATTAATAAAATGGGGACCAAATACAGGAGTCTGCATACTGTAATTTTGAATAATTTATAAATGTCCCTCAATACAATGGGCACAATAAGAACAGCACATATAATGTTAACTTTTAACAATTATATACTTAAAGCCTTGCACATGCTCCAGGTCAGACATTGGATAAGATTTCTATATGCACATTTTACTGGGCCAAACAAAACAACTATTGAAGAGAAGAAGAGAAAAGTACATTAACAGACGGTGTGAGGTTGCAGTCATAGCAGTCAGATTCTGGACTGATGCCTGTTTTGGTTTCTCTGTCTATAGCTGCAGAAGAATTGCCTGCTGTCTCTGTGCAGTGATCGCATTTTACAGGAGGTACCATTCAACAGGTGAGAAATACGCATTTTACTTAAGTTATTTCAATAAAAGTTTAATATGTAGTTAAAATGTACCTTTCAAATAGTTAGTTTTCAAAAGCACTAAATATGTAAAAGATTGAAACAGTAAATGTGTGTCGGTATAAGCAAAAAGTAAAATAATTGACAGGTCGTAACATAAAACCAAATTTGTCAGAGGTGTACTCCGTTGACTGGAATGTTTTTGCTTTCTCTCTGTGTTTGAAAGGTTTGAAGCTGCCAAACTAGTGATGCAGTGGCTCTGCAACCATGAAGACCAGAACATGCAGAGGATGGCTGTGGCTATCATTTCCATACTGGCTGCTAAGGTATATGTTGTACTGTATTAATATCACATGTGTGCGTTTATTCATGCAGTCTTAAGTTATTCTTGAACTGTAAAATGTTTGCCTTTTTTCTAGTTGTCCACAGAGCAGACGGCTCAGCTGGGAGCAGAGCTGTTCATAGTGAAGGTAAGATTGTCATCTTGGCTCTATTCTCTTCCACCTTGACTAATTTACCAAAAAAAAGGCACATTTTCATTGCAAATATGTTCCCTCCACCCTCCAGCAACTGCTCCACATTGTGCGTCAGAAGGCTACTCAGGGCATGGTGGACGCCACCCTCAAATTTACACTGAGTGCACTCTGGAACCTCACTGATGAATCACCAACTACTTGCCGCCATTTTATTGAGAACCAGGGCCTGGACCTGTTTATTAAAGTGCTCGAGGTACACAGAAATGTTAGCATGTACATGTAAATACACAGCAAGGACAAACATACAAAACAGCTTGAAGGCACTTCAATCACGTGTTGCTCTGTATAAGTATGTTTGCCTTTGGGGTGCACTGACTCACTGTTGTTTTGTTTCCATAACTCCCACCTCCCCCTTCTGCAGTCCTTCCCCAATGAGTCTTCAATCCAGCAGAAGGTTCTCGGCCTGCTGGTGAGTTTACTGCTATTACCCTTTAGAAAAACTGAATGTTGATAAATTTACAATATTAAGACATCATTATTCCCCTTTCACCTATTGTTGTGTAGAACAACATCGCAGAGGTCGGGGAGCTGCATGTAGAGCTGATGGTGCAGGGGTTCTTGGACCACATCAGCACTCTGCTGCACAGCCCAGAGGTGGAGGTCAGCTACTTCGCTGCAGGCATCCTTGCACATTTGACGTCACGAGGAGAGGAAGCCTGGACACTCAGCCCTGACCTTCGATCCTCACTGCTGGAGCATCTGGTAGGAATCAGTAGACGACTCATAACTCATTGACATAAATACTGTACACAGTTATTTTGAAAAGTTGGTTTGAGTTGAGTCTGTGTGTGTCTCTCTAGCATGCTGTCATTATGAAGTGGCCCCCGCCTGAGTGTGAAATGGTGGCCTACAGGTGAGATGCAGCTTCTCTACAATAATAATAAAGCAGAAAAACAATTACATAACACAAGTAGACCCGTACATTACACAGATTTGAACTAAAACTAGAACCTGATTCAGCATTTAAATATGACTTCATTTTAATGCAGTACTGAAACAAATGTTTTAAGAGTGTTCTTTATATTTCTTTATATTGAGCTTTATGCCTTTTATGTTGGTAAACATACCCTTATTGTCTCTTATTCTGTAGGTCATTTAACCCCTTCTTTCCCCTGCTGGAGTGCTTTCACACCCCTGGTGTCCAGCTGTGGGCGGCCTGGGCCATGCAACATGTCTGCAGCAAGAACGGTGAGACCCAGATACATGCACATACAAAACCAAATGTTATTCTAGTTTTAATACGTACACAGATAATTTACTGACATCTGTTTAGGCAGTTACTTATTCACCTCCCCAAACCGCTGACAGATTTGATATTGTTCTACCCCGTGTGTCCGCAGCCGCTCGCTACTGCAGCATGTTGCTGGAGGAGGGCGGCCTGCAGCAGCTGGAGCTCGTTCATACACACCCACAGACCCACAAAGACGTCAGAAAGTTGGCTGAGAGCATTCTGGAGAGCCTGCAGCGCCACCGAGCCCGCACCGGCCAGCCGGCACAGACACAGACAAGTCGCCGCCCGCCGCCACAATAACCTCACAGAGGTAAAGACTCGCACCATAGTGGTCATTTGCTTATATCAGTCTCACAATGGCTGGACATTTTTCATTCTTTTACATTTTCTCTTTCAGACGATGAGGCTCCCTGACCGAGCTCAGTCCCACCACAGAGGGAATTTTGTATGTGTGCGCACACAAACACACTTTATCAAGAATCCCTAGAAAGTAAACAAGGACAAAGACTACGCAATTCTTTGCACACACACAAACTTTATTTATTTTCCTTGTGTTTGTATCAAAATCTGTATCAAATCATGTGATCTAGCAAATTATGAGAAGAAGTGTTGGTCAGTTAAGCTCAAATCTCAACATGAGGTTTGTGTCTGTGCTCACTATTGTTATTAAGACATTGGCAGTATGATGATTTTCGTACCGAAAAAGTGCACACATACAACTCTCAGTTTGGGATTGACACCCTCCGGCTCCTGTACGTTACTTGGGGGCTCTGGTCGTGTGAATTGGTTGATAAGCTCTTTAGATATATGCATGACGCTGCTGTGAGCTCAAGCATGCTGGAGTTTGTGTTTGAATGCTTGTACTGTTCATTTTAGGAAAGCCTGCTTGTTTGTTTATAGCAGTGTTCTGTTCACTGAAACCCACCCCTCTGGGTCCGAAATACTGCTGTTGCTCTCTATCTTCATTTAGTCTTTTATCAGCTATTGCCTTTGATTTAATGTGACAGGATAATTGCCAAGGGTGTGTTCAGTGGGTTCAAAAGTTCCAAACATTAAAAATGAAAACTTAAATTGTAGAGAAGTTATATGTCTTTGAGAAGCTCCAGGTCATTTGGCAGCTCGTATCCGTGGCAAAACCAGCAGTGCTCCAAATCTGAAGACCCAGTGTAGAATTCACATGATACGTTGATATTATACCGTCAATTATGTCTGGTGAAGTGTAAATGACCTCTCTGGACACAAATGGCAATAATGATGTGGTCAGTATAGTCATGATGGATGTACATGTGTATTGAGTCACAGCTTTTTTCTCTTTGAAAAAACGTGTGTGTATATATTGGTTTGTTTGCTGTGCTTACCAATGCTTCCCAGTGTCTTGAAGACAGAGACAGCACTTCGGTGTAAGCATGTATTTATGTATGTACATCTGTACAAGTAGGTGCATCTTAAAGAGTGTATGTAATTTGTACATAATAGAAAACGCGAGAGGAATAGTAACTGGTTGTTCAGGGATGGTTGAATTGGGTGCATGGAAATTATTATACAGTGTGTTCCATTGTTTGTTAATCTGGTCAAGAATTCTGATTAAGAACAAAGGAGGGGTACACGGAGAAGAAACGCTGTTTACCCAGAGTCTGGGTGTTATCGGAAATATACAAGGGTATGTTTCTGTTCTGAAACGACTGGCCATGTGACATTAGTATCCTCCAATGTGCCATTTTAACAGGTACATTTTGCTTTCCAGAGAAGCCACATTTTGCTGTAACAGCTGATCCTGACGCCAACATTTTCCTTTTTCATCTGAAGTCTTGATTCTCGTTAAGGCCCCATCATCGTTCTCTATGCAGTCACAACTAATGTTGCTTCTACAAACTGCTGTCAAACCCCGATACAACCGTGACGACACTTTCTGCGGCAAAGTGGATTTTGGCTTCTGCAGGAATAATGGTGACAGCTCACAAGACTTGTATAGATAACTTAATGGAATTAAAGATACTATATTTGGCTTTTAAATGGTAAAACAGCTTTCAGCAAAACATACATCACCTAATTTGCTCAGTGAATTACGGCCTTATTGTTTTCTGTAAATCAGTTGTTGTATGAACTTGCTAATTACGCATGTGTCCTGAGCTGATCTCATCAGTTGTAACAAGGGCAAAGAGCAGCAGACGACACAGAATCAGTTTTCGCTCTTTGCTATCGCTCTGGATGTGTTGGACTGTTTATTGAAGCCCCAAACATCTCCCTGGATGAAGGCCAGTTTTTCACAAGATGGAAGATGCAAAAAGTCAATGTACTGTCTGTCTGGTTAGACCGTGCCATGTTGTTGCTGAGAGTCAAGTTTTCAAGTTTGGAAATAAAGAATGTACATTCCCATTAACTGGAGATTACACTTGTGTTTGCCTTTTTATTCCAAAGATGAGCTGCACATCACCCATGAAGTAACGAGTGATTTAACAAACAGTATACACCTACTACTTGATTTGTCATATGACACTGTTGTGTTTTGATCAAATAAAAAAAATCACCTTTTGTCATCCTGAGTGTCACAAAAGCAAACAGTCACCATTGCAAGCTCATGCTGACCTGGACTAATTTACTGACACTGGCTGGGATCAACACACACAATCAATGGGAGTTAATTGTCTACCAGACAAGAGGTTATAGAGAGTGGTGTACATCTGTGTGGGCACGTCTGTGTGAGAGAGAAATCCAATAGCTCAAAAGAGTTTATTCTCCAGTGTACCGTGGGGGTCTCTTCTCTATGAAGGCAGCCATACCCTCCTGTCTGTCCCGTGTGGGGATGACCTGAAAAGAGAGGGTTACAGCAGATGATGTGACTAGAGACGGCCTCAGAGGGTTTCACAAATGTCAAGCGTGAGCGTCAAAGCTGAACAAAGCATGGGAATCATCCACATCTTGAGTTGTTTTAGAGTTAAGGTTGAAACAAAATGTCTGACCCACAACAGTAATGTACAAAATCATAGTAAGTAAGCACTGGAAGTCTTACCCGAGCGTAACACATCCTCTCTATTGCCATTGCTGTACTAATATCAACCTGGAAGAGGCAGATTTCAGTCACTATTGTCACTGATGAATGAAATTAAATAAAAAAGTATGAGGATCTGTGAATCACAATGTACCTCCACGCCTCTGTTCATTGCCTCTTTTGCCATCCGCACAGCGATAGGACCCTGGGCAACGGAAATGAAAGAGACTTAGACGTTGACGGTATTAACAAGACACAATATACTCACTGTTCTAGCCATCGCCATGGGTTTACACATGAAGCTCAGTCTACTCATTATGATGAGTACTTTACCTGTGAAGGCAGTTGTATAATATATTCTGTAACTCTGGAGGAGCTCTGTCAAATCTAGGAAAATAACTCTGATGATGTCATAGTGATGTCATAAGGGTTATCTCGGCCTGGGATTAGAGACAAATTTCTAACAGAAAGCCTAAATTACAAACTGGGGACATGGGGTTTGAAGGCGTGGGTGTTCAAATGGCAGTGAGGTTCTACTGAAAGACACAGACAAGTTGCATTATAGGAAATGTAGGATTGAGTGTTTTTGGAGCTCGACCCATACTAGGTACTACATACTTTTTTCTCTGTCAGTTATCATTAAAGTAAATCATTTGGAAAGTAATAAATGTTATACATTTTTAAAATGTTATCTTAGGTTTTTATCTCTCTCTTGCAAATCCTCCAACTTTATAATTGGAGCACCAATTTAAATAATGCTCATACAGCTTATTGTCTCCTCCATCCTGCCTCACTTTCATTCAATGCAAGTTCCTGTCAATCACTAAATCCACACCAATACAAGCATGTGTTGGTTAATGTGTGCGTAGCGCTATTTGTGGTCCTTGTCTTGTCTCCACTCGACTGCCACTCTGGCCCGGCCAACTGTGGGCATCTGTACTGGAGTGAAAGAAATATGGAGCGACAGAGGCCTGGGGAGAGGGAAGAGAGGGGGGGGGGGGGGGGGGGTGTGCAGAGAGAAAAGAGGTGGACAAGAAGCAGAGGAGATGGGCTGTGGAAAAGAGAGGGAAGCAGGGAGGAGGAGGTAAGGGAGCGGAGGGATAAATCAGTACTATCTGAGCTGCAGCAGAGTGAAAAGGTGTGCGTTTGCATCCTGACCCGGGGCAGTATCTCTCTGGCCAGGCTGAGTGCCTCTCTGTGGGCGGCGTCCCCTGTCTGGTTCTGCTCTACAGCTCTGTTTACGAGCCCCATCTCCAGAGCTGTCTGCCCTCCCACACGCTTACCTGATAAGAGACAGACCGAGGGAGAGAGTGACACACCGCACCGTCGCTGAGCGCTAAGCGTCCTGTGTCTACCATGCCGGCGTCTCTGTAACACCACCTGTGAAGACGAGCTCTTTGGCCAGAGTGATGCCGACCATCCGCGGCAGCCGCTGACTGCCCCCTGCCAGACGAAAAAAAAAAAAAGGCTTCAAGGTCAACCCCTCGCATTTGCTCTGCCTTTCGACTTACGCGCTTACGCCCGTTTTGCAAGTTCATTTTTGTGACCTCGGGTTTCATCTTACCCGCCCCTGGGATCAGCCCCCGTGTCGTCTCAATCAGACCCATCTGTGCCGAAAATGCTGAAACACACGCAAACACAGAGGACGGTTGAAGGTCTGCGCTGCTGTGTGCCATTAAGCTGGGGAGGGCCTAAAGTCTGACTGATGCCTCTGTCTGAGCAACAGACACAAACACCTGCTCACCTAGATCGTCGGCGCCGAGCCAATCCCCGAGCTGCCACGACTGATTTAGCCAATCGCACGTAGATTCAGCTACGTGAACAGCTGGGCAGATGTGGCCTCAGCAGCTATCATTACTCCCTGAGCTCAGCAGCAGATCATTAGTGCTGGGTGAAAACCACATCAACTTCTCAGGAGCGACAACAGACTTGTTTTTAGCTTGACCGCTGTGTATTCCTACAGTGTATTTCTATATTCGTTTTAAATAGTTCAAGAGCTTAACCCCTTCATGTCTAGTTTTGCCCTTTTATTTTTTCCTTAAGCGCCTTTGAGATTTCCTTAGAAAATTAAGCATGACCTTGTAGTGACAGACCACTGCTTGTTAAGGGTGTTTCCTCAGTCCATAGATAAACACAGTAGTTTTTTTTCACCAAAGAAAATCGTTTTTTTCATTATCAATTAATCAGAGTTTTTCCATCAATTAATCGTTTTATCTATAAAATCCCAGAAAATAGTCAAAGTGCTCTTCATAACATAATCGTCTTCAAACATCTTGTTCTGTCTGACCAACAGTCCAAAATCCAAAGATATCAGAATCAGAATCAGCTTCATTGGCCATGTATGTGTTCACAAACAAGGAATTTGACTCCGGGTAAAGCATCAAATCCTCACATTTGATGAGCTAAAAACAGCATTGTGGCATTTTTGCTTAAAAAATGACCGAAACAATTAGTCGATTATCAGAATAGTTGCCGATTAATTTTCTGTTGATCAATTAATTTATTAATCAACTAATCGTTGAAGCTCTAGTTACAAAATTCGAAAATGAATGGTTTTCTCTGTAACAACTCTAATATTTTCAGACAAATTACAAAAAAACTAAATACCATGAATGAATGAAAACATGAATGAATGATTCTACAACCTGTAAAATGGGATAAGATAGTTGCTTCTGTCCTGACCCTTTACAACCAAGTAATGACTACACACAACCCCACGTCACAGGGTAAGAAGTTCAGTTGTTTCATTTGAATCAGTTTAGATTCCTGAATTCTCAAATATTTCACAAGAAAAAAACAACTGAACAGAACATTTCTTGTGACCCTTTGGGGAGTCCCGACAACCAGGTTGAGAACCGCTGCTCTAATCTACACTGATGGTATGAGTGAGATGTCCCTCTAGAGAAATGGTCCTAAGTGGATGCTACTATCCTCCACCATCCTGTTTAGACTCAACCACTGATCTAACATGACTGGATTGGTGACAGGTGTGAAGATGGCATAACATCCCCCTTTCATACCCCATTAACATCACCTGAAGGAAGGAACGAAGAATGTTAAATGTACTCAAGCATGATGCAGACTCATCCAGGTCAGGGTTCGTAGGAAAAGGTCCAGAGGTCACTCACCAGCAGTGCGGAGGTCACAGGCCAAGGCCAACTCCAGCCCACCTCCCAGGGCGACGCCGTCCATCGCTGCGATGGTCGGCGTGGGCAGCGATGCTGCCGGGGCATTACAACAGAGTTTTATACACACACATTCTGGGACTGATCAGTCAAGCATCCATCGGCTGTCTTTCATACCTATCTCAGTCATGAGGGATCGCAGGCCGTGAACAAAGAGATCGGAATCAGTGTTGTTCATCAGAGCTCTCTCTTTCAGGTCTGCACCTACCATAACACACAGACAGTCGCGCATCCTTTAGACAGGCTTTGATCACAAATCCAGAGGCCTGGCAGGTTTCAGATGTTCCTGAGAACACTCACCTGCACAGAAGACACCTGGCACTAAACTCCGGAAGACAACCACACGAACCGCGGAGTCACTGGACAGAGTGGACACCAGCTCCCTCATCTGCACACGGGACAGTCAGTCAAGTCAGTGTGTGTGTGTGTGTGTGTGTGTGTGTGTGTATCTGTGTGTGGTGATGTAGAGGTCTGCCCACCTGTGACACAAACACATGACCCAGAGCGTTTCTTGCCTTGAGTCGGCACATCAACACCTCCACGATCCCTGAGAAAGAGAAAGCAACAGGAGAAAGAGAGGACAGTTCATTTTCATAGTTTTTAATCAATTGGTTATTTTCAATTTGTCAAAACTGTAGGTTTATCAACTATTGATGTCAGCACTTTAGGCCTCATACTGGGATCTCCATTCATTCTCTATGACTTTTTTACAGTCAAGTTAGTATAGAAGTGTATTCCTGTCAGGGAAATAAATAAATAAAGGAATGATTAATGATTAAATAGAGCAAGATTAAGACTGCAATAATAACTTAATAGTGAATAAATAAATAAACAATAAGTTCATTAATCAATCCACAGAAAAATAATGGGCAACAATTTTGATAATCAATTAGACTACGAATAAGCCAAATGTAAAGCAAAATGCCAAAAATATGATGGTTAAAGTTTTTCAAACGTGAGAATGAGCTGCTTTTCCCTGTGTCATATTGCAACTGATTAAACATCTTTGGGATTTGGAAAATATTTAGGTTCTAAGAAAAAAAAATGAGAGCATTTTTTTTTTTACAATAATCAGCGAACTGAGGAAGTAGTCGGTGATCATTAAAGCAAATAATTTTCTAGTTGCCCTAATAAAAATACAAAGGTGACTTATTTACTCGGCGAGAATGGGCCTGTCAATAATATTTTTTTTATTTTTACAGCGTATCGCCTCTTCTCCCTGCGAATTTGAGCGATGTTGAACAACATGTAACCGCGTCCCTACCGTCGTCTTCTCCCTCTAACCGCTTTAAATCCACCTCCACGGGACCCGCCGCCTCAGCGTGCTGCCCGCGGCTCTGAGCGCCGCTGCACGCCGTCAGAGGGCCGCCGCCGCCGGCCGGCCGACGCGCCCCGACCCGGGGAGCCGGACGGGGAGTTCGGCCGTGCGTTTCCCGCAGAATCGCACCCAGCCTCGGCAAGCACCCGGGCCCTGCCAGCCTGCAGAAGAGGGATGTCATGATGCCTGATCCTTCACTTGTTTGGTTCCTCAGAAAGCAGGAAGAGCGAAGCTGCAGGAAGCTCGGTGTTGGTGTCTTCCTGTGAGAGGAGGGACTTGGCTGCTCCGGACCTTACTTTAAAAGTATCAGTCTGGTTCATGCGAGGCAAGGCAGAACACCAGGGAGGAAACACAGAATGTTCTTCTGTTGTTATTTATGTCTGAAACGTTGAAGGGACTTTGTTTCTGTGTAGTATTTTGGTAAGTGGGGATTTCTTTTTTTTTTTCACTACCTGAAACCACCTGTGGCAGTCCCAAGGGATGACAAAGGGTGGCAGCTCTCACCCTACAAAATGCCTTGCCGGGGTTAGGTTAACCCATAACCCTAACCCAGCTGCCAGAGTTTGCACTTCCACATTTTCAAATTGAAGGAAAAGGACTTTTGTCCTTTAATCAGCATTACTGGATAAACACTGGATATCTTGGGTCACTGGCGGCACTAAATGTGTATCTTCACAGAGTACACCATTATTAATATTTAGATATTTCCGTTCAGTGCTTTACTCATGTGCCATAGTAATGTAATGTGTTTGGACTGAAATATCATCATCCAAGCAAATATTGATAGATGTGGTAGTTTGTGATCAGATCAGCATATATACAGCATATTTCTGCCACCCCTTAAAGTCTCCACGCCACCTTCTTGCCACCCCATACATATTTCTCTATATCTGCCCCTGGAAACCAGTCACTATTTCACTCAGCAAGTGAAAGTTTTGTAACTATGAGAGTGTATATTTCTTCCTCAGTCTCCCCCTCCCTCACGCACACACACACACGCACACACACACACAAACACACACACTGTCCTGCAGCCTCGTGTCCTGTCTCTGGAGTGTCCAGTCTTTGGCCAGACAAAGCGCGTTGTTGAGGTAAGGTTTTTCCGTCAGGCTGCCCATGTCTAGTCTGACCATGCATTATTGAGCAGGTCTTTACAGGTTATGCAATTATACAGTCAGACAGTGGCTCTGATGGCACAACAGTCTGAGCAGAGGGAGCCTTGCCTGTGCATACAGTCACGTGCATGTTGTAATAGAAATTGACCATTTGTTAAATATTACAAAGTTATTTTTAGCGTCCAGGTGCATCAGCGTACGTTTATATTGATCAGATTACTTCCCCTTTACCACAGCCAGCACATTTTTATTGTCCTTTTTATTGCTGTCTAGCTTTGTTTACTCTTCCTAATTAACATGGATGCAAGTGACTCTGGGCAGTGAATCATATTAATTTGTAACTGAAATGTAAATTGATCATAAGTGTAGGTGGTTGCGTGCTGCAGCTTGCAGGGTGTTGGGTCAGGAGGGTGGGCAGTAGTAAGTGCACAAAGTGAAACTGGAACCATAAATAAATAGAAACACACCAATCACACACATTCTTTACTGATTTGACCACCAACCAAGGACAGATTGGATAAAACAGAAAGAATGAAAGAAAGAAAGAGACAATGTCAACCTGACAAGGTGTCGTTTGAGAGGTAAAGAGATATCATTCAGATTTGCGTCACCTGGTGGATTACCAAGGTTCTGGTTTGGACAGGAACAGATTTGATGTCTGCCAGGTGTGTGTTCCTCCTCTCATGTGTACGTGACTTGAGATGGGAAACTGACGGTAGATGACACTCGCCTTTTGAGTGCCAGGGTGTGCAAGTGACAGAAACTGAGCCCGATGGACTGTGACGGACATAGCCAGTCCGTCCCCGGACAAGACGCACAGGTTCGACACACATCACGGCAGGAACACAGAGTCCGGGTTGCCAGTAATGTCATCAAAAAGAACAAAGGTGGAAGAGAGCCGTTTGATGAGTTTGATGCATATCTCCTCCCCTCCCTCCACCTTTCTGCAGGCTCTGCCTGTAGCACCATTTCCTGGCTTCGCTCCAACTGGACAGATTCACACTCCTCTCTGTCAACAAACATCTTGGGCATTGCACACCAACCACGCTGCACTTCCCCTCCAATCCTGCAGGGGTCAGCCTTGTATAGGAGGGTTTGATTGGAGGAGCGTGCACTCTGTCCTGTTGCTCCTCTGCTCCCTTCGCTTGCCAGTGCAGTCATTACCGGTGTCATTCACAGTGAGCCTTCGCTGGCTGATTCCTTCATCACCAGACCACGGTGTCAGTGACAGACGACTGTGGTCCAGCGAGACATGAACTCGCCCCACTGTCCTTTTCCAACAAATGGTTCTTCTTCTTGTCTCTTTCCTCCTCCTCTTTCCCCCATCAGAGGCAGGAGGTGATGTGAGCAGGAGGCAGGGTCATGTGTAGACCGCCGCAGACAGGCCTCCAGCCTCGGCCTCATCAAAGCCCAGGGCTGCGTCCGGGCAGGGAGGCTTGGTGACGGGGCACGAGGGCCGGGGCATGAGTCAGAGGGAGTGAGTGCCGTCCAGTTACTGGAACTGTCCGTCAAGAGCGAGACGGCACAGTGATCTGCTCAGGGCATGTACAGTGTGTTTGACCTTTGTGTCTGACATTTAATCACACTGATATACTGTAATACTAACACACATAGTCCTCTTTCTTGAGCTTAATACATTCATGGACTTTATATCACAGTAGTGATGGGGATAAAGGATGTGGCATATAGATGTTTGTCTGAGGTGGATTTGTGAATTTGTGTGTGTGTTTGTGTGTGTACTGCAGAACCAGCAGCCATCAGCGCCCCAGTAGAACCAACCGATGAAGATGTGGACTTGTGAAAACAAGAACTTACTTATTAATTTATTATTGATTGATACTGATGTGTAAAACTCTTTTTTAGATATTAAAGGATATGTCTGGTGTTATTGTATATTTTTCGTATTGTCACCAAATCCCGTTTTGCTCCCGTAAATTCTCACTGGAGTTCCAAATGTGTTTTCATCCATAACACAAAATCTTATTAAGTCTTGTGGCTAAAACTTACAGTGCCCAGTACAGCTGTTTTAATGAAACTATTTAGCCTTCTCCAGAAATTAAAGTGCATATTTGTGAACCAGTTTGAAAGGTTTGCATCTTCAGTAGGAATGATTTGGCTTTGACAGGAACACATTGTTGGTTTTGGTCTTTTCATGGGATTTGTTGACAATAAAAATATAGAATAACATAATCCTTAAAGAAATGTTCATGTAACGTGGAGTTAATGTTAAGTATTTTCATCACACAAATACTGTATTTAAAAACTGTATTTAACCAATTTCAGATCCATTTTCTTTATAGCAATACAGAGCCTTATAGGCATTAAACACACCCACACAGAAACACACCATCCAGTACAGAGGCAGTCGGGGTGACTGATAGATGATCGTACTCCTGGTTCAATTACATTAGAATGATGGAGTTGGTTATGTGCTGATAAAAGGAGCCTCAGACTTACAGCCTGAAAGATAGTGGAGCAAGATGGGAGAAGAGTTACGGCCACACTGAGCCACAGTGAGAGAAAGGGAAAGAGGAGTTATAGCCACACACTGAGGAAGAGAAAGGGAGCTCAGCCTGCATCCAAAACTGTTGTGAAAAACCTTTACTTTATTCAGCTCAGAGGTGCCTCCAACGAGAAACTAAAAGATGTAAAGTAATGGGTGTGAAGCAAAGGTGAGGGATACCTCTGATAGCAAAGGCACCCCCCCCCCGCCCCCCCCCCCACCCCCCTCAGGCTGGGGATCAGATCAGCTGTCTGGAAGTTGACAGCCGACACTGCACACACTCCTATTAAGAAGATAGGGAGGTTTCACCGCTCACCTGGCCCACACACTCCACACATGCACACACACTAACCAGCACACCGTCACAAAGGCAGGGAACATCCATACAGACAAGTACGACACATACCCATGTACTGCACACACGTGGTCATACAACACAAGACCTCCACATATCATGTGTCACACGGGACACACACAACTGAATAAACTCACACACACTCACAAACACACATACGTGCACATGGATATACACAAGTGCCTCTGGAAGCTGACACCATGGGGAGTGGTCAGGGAGGAAAGTAACATTAATGACTCTGATCGCCAGGCTTTACCGAGGCAGTTATCAGCGAACACGATCCAGCGGGGCCATTTAGACGGCAAACCCATGACAGAGGGAGCAGACAGGCGGACAGAAAGCGACACTGATCAAATGGGCTCCCTGTCCTCGAGGCTGCTCTGTACTTGGTAGAGCTTTCCTTCAATAATGACACATCGGACTGAAGATAGATATCCATGCCTGACCGCAACAGCTCTGGAATGAAAAGCTGAGCGAAGGGGTGTCATTGTCAGAGCCGTCATTTTTTCCACAATTACCATATTACCCATTCACTCTGTCATGACAATTCAGTTGTCTTGATTATCTAGGGATGGCAATCTGTCAGTCCATCCAGCTTTAAGGTCCAGACTGAAATATCTCTACAACTATTTGATGGGTTGTCACAAAAGGGTTGGAAACCACTACTTTAAAGGAATAGTTTGGCGCTTCTGGAAATACATTAATTCACTTTCTTGCCAAGAGTGAGAAGAAAAGATAAATACCACTCTCATGTCAGTACACCAGCTGGAGCCTGGTTATCTTAGCACAAAGACTGAAACAGGGGTAAACCGCCAGCCAAAGAAATAGCCACATAACCTCCCGTAAAACGTAAAACTGTCGTTTTTCTTCTTCAGCTTTTTGATGGATTAAATAAACAACATATAATTAGTCAGCTTTAGAGCTACTGTTATATGCTAAGGTAATCTAACCGGCAGGCAGTACATAGAGTGGTATCGATCATTTCATGTAACGCTCGGCAAGAAAGCCAAGAAACGTACTTCCCAGTATGTTGAATTAAAAATTGGAATTTCATAACATCTGACGAAACAGGGTTAAAATGGTTCATTAGCTGTAATGATAATGCTACTGCAAAATGAATGACCTCTGCTTGACCCTTGAAGAGAACAGTCTTCCTCACATCTTTACTAGCCTAATGATTAAATTATACCTAATCATTCTTGTGTGCAGATTTATTAATATTTCTGACACATAATGGAACATAATGGCATGGCAGATCTGTGGCTGGGATGGCAATTATCACACCACTTGGCATTGCCATACAATAACTCTTAATTTCATCCATCATCTTATTCCTAAAGTCCACCTTTAACTGCTTTTGTTGTACTGAATGACACAGTAATGAGAGGACAAGAGGTGGCACTCAACGTCCTCTCAGCCTCCTTCCAAATCCAGTGTTCAGACAGAAATGTGGACAGCTGACCGTGTGACCCCACTTCCTGCCCAAATTAAGATTCCAGGATGCCAGAAAATTAATAACTGAGTGCACACAATCCAATTTGAATGCATTATGTTGTCAACAAGCCTCTGGGGGGGGGGGGGGCAGAATGAGGAGAAATTAGCCACTGGACCACATGAGATAAGGCCTGTTAAGTCTGTGCAAGGCTTAGAGGCTGCTGCTTACAGGGAAGACTATGATTGACTCGTTTTTTATGCACACACACACACACACACATTAAGAGAGAGAGAGAGATCCTCCTCTAATTTCTTGGAGTTTCTCTGGCCGGACAGGCTGTTCTCAGGACGTCTGGTTTTAGTTTTCTCAAGAGAGCAACACCTGGTGACGTCACCATTTCAAATCACTAACACACACACACACGCACACACACACACACAGCACGTGCGTGTGTGTGTGTGTGTGTGTGTGTGTGTGTGTGTGTGTGTGTGTGTGCAGGGCTGCAGTGTGAACGGATGGAGAGGCGGGAGGGAGGGTGAGGGGGGGGGGGGGAGAGAGAGAGAGAGAAGCAGCACTACAGCGCAGCAGAGCGCCGGAGCCTCAGAGCTGTCTGAGCGCAGTGGAAGGACGCGCTCTCCATCGCGCTCCTGAGAGAAGCCCCACTTGTCTTGCTGGACAGTGGTGAACCAGACACACACACACACACACACACACACACACACACACACGCTCAGACACTCAGACAATCACAGTCAAGGACATACGTGAGCGGGGTGCGACTGCAGCCGGGATTCAGGGATTTTCTTTTTTTTTTTTTTAATTTTTGTTTTTTCTGATTTTTTTTTTTTTTTCTTTTTTTTTTTTCCTTCGGCGCGCGCGATGGCATTTGTTTGGAAAGTGAACAAGCGGGGCGCTCCGCCGGCGGCCGCCCGCTCACGGGGATGAGTCACCGAGCGGCCGATCGGCAGCACCCAGCGGTCCCGCGCCCTCCTCCTCCTCCTCCTCCTCCTCCTCCTCGGGGGGGACAAAGTCCGGCGAGCCGCCCGATTCCCGCCCGCGGAGCGCCGAGCGTCTCCCCGGTCACCTCCTGAAGCCCCATGGCCCGCGGCGACGTGCGCGGCGCGCCCGGGTGCGTGTGAGCGACTGACCGACAGACAGACAGACAGAGAGAGAGAGAGAGAGAGAGAAAGAAAAGAGAGGCTGGATAGAAACAGCAGCCGGGGTTTCAGGCAGCGACAGCCGGACGCCCGGAGCGGCCACCTCGCCTCCCTCGCAGCCCCCCAGACCCATGCAGGATGCCCGGGGAGCGCCGGGGAGTCCTGGTCCAGCTCAGCCCGAGTCCATGACGCTCTGGGCGGCCTCGTCATGCGTCTCCTGCCCGAGCCCGGCGCCCAGTCCCTCCGGCTCCTCTTCCTCTTCGTCTTCGTGATGGGGGTGACCCCGTCGCCGGCTCTCACGGCCGGCTGCCCGGACCGATGCGTGTGCGACGACCAGCTGGTGGTCCAGTGCGCCGGGCAGGAGCTGACCGTGTTCCCCGCCGACCTGCCCCTGGCCACCCGGCAGCTCATCATCTCCAACAACCGCATCGGGGACCTCCCGGCGCTGCAGCTCAACTACCTGTCCGACCTGGTCTACCTGGACTGCAGCAACAACTCTCTGAGCGAGATCTCCGAGTCCACCTTCGGGAATTTGCGGAAACTCGCCTACCTGGACTTGTCGTTCAACACCCTGCTGCAGATCGAGGACCGGACTTTCGGGCCCCTGGCGTCTCTGGTGATGCTCCGGCTGACGGACAACCCGAGCCTCGGGGAGATCCACCCGGACGCCTTCTCGGAGAACATGGCTCTGCAGGTGCTGGACGTGAGCCGGAACAACCTGACGGCCCTCAACATCAGCAGCCTGATCGCCCTGCCGGCCCTGCGGTCCCTGGGGCTCAGCGGGAACCCCTGGAGCTGCGACTGTGACACGGAGGACCTCTGCCTCTGGGTGCAGATTGAGGGCTTCAAGTTCCAAGGTGAGCATGGCCAAAAGGTGATAAAAAAAAAAAAAAAAGGTTGCTCACAGTTTTACTATCCCAACTCACAGACAGGAACATTTAAAGTGATGTAAAGTGTGAAAGAAAAAAAAAAAAGACAATGGCATCCCTGAATAATAATTAAAATAAAACCTGTCCTGCCTGCATCCTTTGCCAGACCTGGTCCTATAGGCTCATGTTCCAGCAGTCGGACCTCTTGCAGGTGGTCTCTTTGGCTCTGGAAGCAGGGATCCTCTTGCTGGCCAGTTTCCTGGAAAGTAAACAATACTCCCTCTGCTAAACCAAGAGCCAAACACACTCCAAGGTCTCATCATTTGTTATTGTCACATCAGCTCATTTAGATAATTTGATTGTGGGCGCTTGGTCAATTTAGTCCCTGATGGTGGGCCACTCATTGCACTATTGCTCAGATATGTACACACACACACACACACTTCCATGTGCACTCCCGCATGTGCGCAGATGCGGAGAGTTAGGTGCAGACTTTCTCTCCGTCTCTCGCGCTCTCTCTAAGACACACACACACACACACACACACACACACACACACACACACACACGCACTCAGACTCCAGAGCCGATGGGTTGACCTCAGAGTCAGAGCAATCTGAAGATTTCTTTTCCCTGCTCCTCTTCTGCAATACGATCCCCTCAAATTGCCCTTCACGTCTCAATAATGTCTCAAGTTTACCCCAACAAATCAGCAGACTTGTGTTACGGTTACTTGGAAAGCAACAGCCACCTTGGCCGTCCATTCCTTAAATAGCGCTGGATTGAATTAGAGTCACCCAAGAAATCACCAACAATGGGCTTTGTGACCTTCTCCAGGAGGGTTTGCCCCCATGATCTCTGCTGGTAAATGTTAATTGAGCTCAGCTCTAAGCAGGTGAACTGGGTTAGGCCTTGTAACAGTGTGGCCTTGCTTATAATAATAGCTGTCAGAGTTCATCCCGATGATCTTACTGCATTGTTTTTCTGGCTCCTGAAGGCAGAGATAATGTTGAGAGGATGAATGTGTCCTTTTGTACCATTTTTTTTCTGGCGACCCTTTCCCGTCTCCTCACACACGCACACACACACACGCCGTGCACCTGGGTGTGCTGGCGCTCCCACCGTCCTATGTTTTGGCCCTTCAGTCCAGATGGTTAATGATGGTGCTCAAAAAAGCTGGACTCCTATGCTCCCATTAAGGACGGCATGTACGTGTGGTGTGTGTGTATGTGTGAGTGACTCACTCCACTTATGTGTGTGTGTGTGTGTGTGTGTGTGTGAGTCAGTGTGCGATCTGGAGGTTAGCGAGGACCCTAAGGCCAGGGGCCTGTGGGAAACAGGATTGAGATTAAGCTTCAAGGAGCTTGAGAGGAAGACAGCAGCTCCGCAAAGTTGTTATCCACCTTCACTTTCACACCACACTGAAGTACCCTCAAAAAGTGGCACACACGGCACACACACACACACACACACACACACACACACTCATACATACTTACTGTGCGCTCTCCGCTCTACTTTTTATCCCACCAAAAGCAAAGTCCTCACACAAACACTTTTCAGCAGAGGAATCAGAACAAACATTCTGAGATAAGGGCTTTTGAGTCGTAAGTGACACAACACAACACACACTTGTACTGGTTAAAATCCCAACTAATAACCATGAAATAATAGCCATATTCCACATCACACTACACTTTTAATTTATATATGAGCAGAGTTTGGACTGTAGTGCCTCAGAAACACACATTACTTTAACGCACACTCCGTCTCTCAGGCTGACAAATTGTGTATCAATATGACCACATCGTAAACAACCACAGTAACTAGTGTAACAGAATGAATGGGGTCAAGTGACCATGTGTGAGGGGGAGAGAGCATGTAGTGTGTTTCTGTGGTCATGAATGCCCTCCGATCTGACTGCAGGGCTGTGAGTCTAATGTACAGAGATTCCAGCTGTCGCTACCTCTCAGTGTGAATATGAATCAGGTGCATGCAAGCGTTTGTGTGTGTTTTGTGCCTGTGTGTGCAGGCAGTAACTTATTCAACCCTTTGATATTGCTGCTGAAAATCATGTGTTTGTGCCTGATTGTAAGTTTCTGTTTCCGTTTTTATGTCTTTTTGTTTGTGTTTGCTTGTGCTTGCCTGTGTTTTTGTCAGGCACCGGTCACTGGGAAAGGCTGACATGACGTGACAAGCAGGGCTGGCAGGGGTATTTAAGTTGCGTCTGTCCATAAGGAATCAATTCCTGGACTGGGCCTGCAATGTGGAACATCCCTCTGACCTACAGGGGAATAACAAAATAATGTAAACACTTTTTTTAGTGAGACAAATTAGATTACAAAAAAATGAAATTCAAGTTCAAAATCAATATTTTTATCCCAACAATGCGTCACATTGTTCATTGACACAGAATAAGCATCCAACCCTGCAGTTTCCCTCAGCTCAACGGAGCGTTTTAGCGTCTTTCAGCTCATTGTTAAAAAGAAGTTAATTCTCTGCTGTCATTCAGCCTCATATGACCCTGTCTTGTTTATTGTGATGATGTTGTTATTTTAGAGTAAAAGTTCTTTTCCATGAGGTTTTTACATTATTTTGTCCATCCCACATCCGTCCTATGTGCTCCCAACATTTTGACTTTCCTGTCCTGAACATCTAAATGTTGCCTATCATCAATTCTCAGTACTCGGGAATATACCTACCTTTACTCTCTTGTCATAATGGAATTTCCGCTTGTTGAACGACCTGCTGCACTCACTGTAGGTCGATTTTGACAAGTGCCTCGGCTAAATACGCAGAACGTAAGTGGCTTGTCCTGGGCTGGCAGAGTTGGTGGTGTTATGGCTCCAGTGTTTGGGAAAGTATTGCTGGCTGCTCGTTGGTGCCCTGGACAGCTCACGGACCCGAGGCAAAGAGCCAAGGCAGAGGGCCACACAGGGGGCAAGAGTTAAATATTCATAAAAAGAGAAAGAGAAACAGAAGACTGTGGGTTCAGAGAGAGGAAGAATACGAGAAAGAAGTCCGATTTTGCGGCAAATGAATTTGATTTATCTTTAATGAAAGTGAATTTTAGATTACTGGAGAGATGAGATGAGAGGAGAGACCGACTGAAACAGCGTGACTAAAGTATAGAGGACGGAAAGATGAGATAAGACAGAGAGGGCTGAAAATTGGGCAAACAGATTAAGATGGACTTTGCAACAGGCAGACTATAAAGGAGTCACCAGTCGCCTGTGCCCCAGATCTGTCACTCAAATCCATTAAAACATTCATTATGACAAGGAGGCATCGATTCAATTTAATACAGGTAGACAATACATTATTTATCAGCTGGAACGATTCCTCAAACCCATCTGGTGCGGGGAAGCATATCGAATTCAACTGGCCTACTTGTGTAGTGTAGCCTGTATATATTTTTATGTCTTCGTGCATTTCGCGCTGTGAGTCTGAAACCAAGATTGATGTGATGCTTGTGTGGGTGTGTTTGTGATGTGATCACCTGAGGCACAGAGGGGAGGTAGCTCAGGTGCGCGAGGTGGTGCTGTGCAGGACTCTGAGTGTGCGCGTGTTTGCGTCCAACCAATATGCGAGCCAAGAGGATCAAATTGGAAAAGGCGGGGGGAGAGTGCGAAGATGACAGAGCAAAACTGAGAGGAACGGAAGGACGTAGAAGAAGAAGAAGAAGAAGAAGAAGAAGAAGAAGAAGAAGAAGAGGGAAATGGAGTGATAAAGGCTGAAGGGGAGGCACGAAGCGAGAATAAATGCTAACGTGCCAGAGTGGGAATGAAAAGTGGGAGGTGATAAAGACTGATAAGAAGAGCAATAGAGGGAAGAGGAGAGAGAGCTGTTGCTATCTGACCTTCACTCTCTCTATCTCTCCGCTCGTCTTCTGCCAGAGGAAGAAGGGATCATATGGAGAAATGATGGAAAAGAGGATGGTGGTAATCTGACTAATGCCTTATTTGAGAGGAGAGGAGTGAGAAGGCGTGTGTTATTCAGCCCTAGATGTGATGGAGAAAAGGTCAGCTATTCTTAGTCTTAGCCAACCCCAGTATGATGCGTTTAGCTGGTTAAACGGCGAAATACTTGAGCTTCCCTGTGAGAGGAGGGGCCCAAATAGTCTTACATCTTATATCAGAGGCTTCCAGTAAGCAGTCGTCCTTAAAATATGGTTGGGAAGTGAAAGTTTTTAATATGCCCACCTTATACCATTGTTTGTATAACCACTGTTTCCACGCGTGATTTTAATGTCTATATTTCAAGCCAAATGTTGTCTGGTAGACAGGTGCGTAGACAAATGAAATCATGTGAAGGAGAAGGTTGAATTCCCGGACGCAGTCAGCACTGAATTTATACCTGACAAGGTCGTGCTCAGGTATCAAATTCACAACATGAACATCTTTATACTAAAACCACAGGCTGTAACAACTAATCAAGAGGTGAGCGGAACCTTAAACACCTGAGACAATAATCACATCAATAATTGATAACAGCAACCTTGAAATAAAATATGTCAGAATCCATACAATAAAAAAAAAAAAAAAAAGATGGTGAATGCAAGTTATTTTTATCAAGAGGAGAAGTTCAAATGGGGGAGACAGATCATAGAATAACCAGCCCAAGTCTCATATTCAAACTGAATTCATAACCTTGATGAAAAAGTTGTAAGGACCTGAAATGTAAACATTTAACACATAACAGTCACATTACCTCAGCACCTAAATTTAAAATCTTTTTTTTTTTCTTTCTAAACATTATTTTGTTGCATTAAAAAACACCAGGGACTGCATTGGTGGGGGTGTTTATAATACTGAGACACAGGATTTTGCATTTTTAGAAAAGCAAATATTTTATCTTTTGTCGCAATGATTGAGAGATTAACTGCCAAGTACCTTGCCAATGGGTAATTTAGAGTCCTAACCTAAACTGCATGGTTTTGGAGTGTGGGAGGAAGCCGGATGCACCTGGGGAAAACCCACACAGGCCACGTTTTTGCCAGACGATAATGTTGTTTTGCTGGAGCTGTCTACATTGGGACCACTGGGAGTGTCTCCTGACAAATAAATGAGATAGCTGCGTTTTTCACTCACGGCCAAACTCAGTCTGAATGAAGCCTAACAGTTGCAACCTCGACTTCCGGATGTCTTCTGACTTGCAAAACACCAAATCAGTCCTTACTGGGCTCTATTTACAGCAAGTGTGAGGACATCAATGCCCTTTATGACCAAACTGTATGTATTCATAAATAGTACTTCAAATCCTATTTTCAGTAGCCAGCTTTCAAAGGGAGGCCATGGTCAGTTACAGAGGACTGAATAGCCTTCACCCAAGGTTGTCTGATTGAACAGTGATCTCCTTATACGCTTGAATAAATATAGTATATGTAAAACATGTAGTAGTGTAGTCAGAAATTGAACAGCAGGCTTAGGTTAATTCTCTGTGATTGAGGGTATGAGGGGATGCTACAGCTTCCACCTCCCCCTCTATATGAGACCACAACCATTCTGATTACCATATGCATTGGCATAATTAATCTGCTTATAAATAGCTCTGTTCTCAGTTCACAGGACAGGCTCTCTGCCTTGCAGGTTAATACCTCACAGCTCTGATCATCAGCACATCTGTAATGTCAACATGCCTTATGCGTGCATATGTGTGAAACACATGAACTGAACCTGTTTTGTACGACTGTGTAGACCGCAGGCGTCTAAAGATGTGTTTGCATTCACTGCGTAGCCCGAAAGGCCTGAAAAATGATTGTTATTCCGCTGCTCATTGCTCTTTTATGTGTCGAGCGGCAGAGAGGAGGGACGTAGTCGGAGGAAAACACAATGAAGTTCATAAAAGAGTCAGCAATGTTTTTCAGAAGCATCTCACCCCTACAGTAGCACTAGAGGTGATGAGCCCTGCTCTCTGTCAGTGTGTGAGTGCTGAGCTTGGAAACCATCCAGCTGATGAGCACGGAGACTGTATTGTACCGCTGCAGTGGCAGCGACTCACACACACACACAAATCTTACAAATGTATGCCCACACATAGATAAAAATAGAAAAAACGTTAAGGTCCCCATTCACATTTCCTGGAAAACTCTGCCTATGTGTAATGTTTGAGTGTTTATGTGTTGTTGTTTCTTCAGCGTGTGTGCCCTCGTATCCCCCTATGTCTGTAAGTAAGCAAGTGTATATATTCCTCTTTTTGTCCTCGTAGCCCCTGGCCTGTGGTGTGTCACAGTGCTGCAGAGCTTTGTGTCCGGTCAGAGGCATACTTCACTACAAGGTCCGCATAGTCTCACGCTGACACCACTGCCCACAACCCTGGTAATATTACCATAACACAGTGACATCATGCCATGCATAGCAAAACCAGGATGGGTTGGAGCACAGTGAGGACAGCCATGCTCTGCTTGCTGTCCTGCTGTTGGAGGAGAAAGCAGGGACCCGGGCGACAGTGACATCTTGTCCAGCTACAGTATGGCAGTATCTAAGTGCAGGCCAAGAGGGGAACTTTGATGCCAAAGATTAATTTTCAGACCAGTCTACCTCATCATAAGAGGGCAGAGGGGGGGCTGTCCTGTATCCACCGCTTGCTGCAGGATTTTTCAGCCAGTGCTTGTTTAAAGTGGAGGAAAATGGCAACTGCAGTGCAGCTTGCATGCAAAAAATTGTAAATTCTTGCTGGCTGCAGCCACTGTACTGAAACTGCTGGAATTAGACCGTAAAGTTACGCAGCAGGGACAAAGAGGACACACGCATCTCACATTTCTCTGTCTTCCACCCTCTCTCTTTTTTACTCAAATACATGCATACACACACTCTGTAATCTGAAAATGTCCCGTAGTTTAGTTCCTGAGGTACTTCTAAATTGGTATCTACGGAATGATATTATGAGGATTTTAATTCTCTGTAGGCATAATGAATAGGATAAGAGCCAAGGCGAGTTGAAATAAGGGTACATTTTAGATCAAGTTGGCAGGTGCTGGTCTAGACACTCAGTTAAAAAGTTTGGGCTCCTTTTTAAAGATAGATTTTCAAAATTGCATACTTTTAAATCAAATTGCATCTTTGAATAAGTGCCAAAACCACACCTTACTGAAGAAGTTTTCCCCACCCTGTTCAATTTAGACAAGGTTATCAGCTGCAAGAAATTTGAATTCCTTAAATACCGGACCTTAGATATTTTAATACAGTGGTATTATCATCCTTCAATAAAAGTGCTAAGGCATACATTACTGAAGACAAGAAGTCGGGCCAGTGAAAAACAGGGACATACACTGAAAATGTCAAGGGCATTCTGCCAGAATGATGTCTGAGTGGTTTCCCCGCCTGAGTGATGAGAAAATACTGAGTGACAAAGAAACAGACTGCAAAATGAGACTGAACAAGAGTGAATCTTCGCTGCTGCCACCTTTTTCTGTGTTCTCCAGTAATACTCAACTTATTTTCTCTTTTCTGTGGTTATAGGATGAATTCTCTAAAATGCAGCCACAAATGTTTTGTGGCTAAGGAAAAATATATTTGCAGTGTGAAATTCAGAGGCCTTTTCTTTATATATTATATATTCCTTATATATTATCTTCCAATACTTGGTTTTGATTTGACTATTATGTTTGCACACATCAACTGCACAGTTCACACTGTGGACAGTGTACAGGTCTGGATCAGTCCAATTATTACATGGTATGATTGACAGTTGAATAGCTTAAGAGTGGGTAACTTTTAAAAAAAACAGATAACACAATCTTCCTCTTACAAATAATACGTTGAATTCATAAGAAGTAAAACGCACCTTTGCTCAATCCAAAACACTCAACTGCTACTGTATGACCAGTACCTTATTTCCTAATGTTAGCAACCTTTAGGTAAATATTGCTGTATAACACACATTGCTAAGTCAGTTCACTGACTTTATGACCCCAGTTGTGCTACTGTTACAATAGTTAAGCATTTAAAAAGATATAGTCTGCAACACAAAGTCCCTTTACAGTAATGGCTTCCTATATTGTCACGTAAAAGCTCAAATTTAAATACTTCAGCTACAGCTGCCAAAATCTGGTTGAATGTTGTCTTAGAAATTATTCTTGGCTTTCATTACGCTTCTTGAGAGGGGACCAGACTGTATTAACATGAAGCCAAGAAACGTGTACAGAGTCTGAATTGGTGCAAGGTGCAGGAAACAGTGTCGGAGGAAGGACAGATGAGACCCAAATACCCTGAGGGACCTGTTTGCTGTTGTTTGTGTTTGTACAGTCACTGATTGTACCTCGCTGTTCCAGCATCTAGCTATGGATTTTATATCGTAAGAGGTAATAGACAACCTCACTGCACACACACACACACACACACACACACACACACACGAAAAATAACGTCACACCTGGCTTGAGGCAAGTTTGGCAGGGTAATGAGACTGAGCAGATCAGCTAGCCGGCCCTGACCGTCACAGATGGTGACAGAGAGCGACGAAGAGATGGCCATGTGATCTGATGGGTCTAACAGAGAGAGAAATAACATATCTAGCTATAAAGCAAGGAATCTCTGTCTGTATGTTTGTCAAAGCAGCTTGCTGCGAGCGAATCTGGCAAGAAAACACACAAATAATCTATTCTAAACGATATGAATAACTGCCCATCCACTATATTTATCACGGCTAGGCTGTGATTGTGTTTTTTAAATTACGTAGGCCTAATTTGTACTTTTATTCCACATATTTGTCAGTTGTGCCTAAACAGAGAGCGAGAGAGACAAGCAGACACACAAGTCGACAGACAGACAGGCGGCGACAGATAGACAGACAGACAGAGAGAGATCACTGACTATAAAGGAAGAAATCTCTGTCTGCCCGTACGTATGTATGCTATGTGTGTGTGACTGTCCATCGCATATCTCTAGAACCATTCAACCGATCGAATTCACACTTGGCGAGTGCATTGCTGAGGACCCAAGGGAGTTCAGTGTCGAGTGTGAAGTTGATCGGGTGAGCGGTTCTTAGGACGCTCCGAGCAGCACTTCAGGGGGCCAAGCAATCGGCCCGTTCCGTACTGGCACGCACTCCTAGCGGCCACGCCCCGAACTGGCACTGCAATAGAAAGATTAAACAACTCAATACATACATTAAATCACTGAAGAAAAAATAATGGAACAAATCTGAACACTTAAAAGTAGCTCAATAGAACCAAGTTGGTGCAGCATATTTTCACAATAAAATTGGCAGGCATTTTAACATCCTAGTACATTTCCCTCTTTAAATTAGACCAGACTTTGTGATCAGAGATTCACAAGGAGATGTCCATCATTATTTTGAACCGTTCAGCCAGCTACGGTTTTGTAGGACAGACCTGTCTGCTAATAAACACAGCCGGGGAGATTGTGGCAGCGGTTCATGCAATCACTCTCTAATACTTTTGATTACTCTCTTGCAAAAAGGGAAAGAGCTTTTCTACATTAAATGGAGGAAAGTGCCTGCTTCATATTTACACTTCCAATAGTTATTATTTTCCATGAGTCCCATTATTGAAGCTTAACTTCTGTATAATAATACATGTGTATAACTTTGTAATTTGGTCGTACACGCCTATGCACAGTCAGCCCGTAGATGGAATAGTATTTTGTTCCCCTTTTCACTGGAGGAAGCGTGGTGTAAGACAGAGACAGAAAGTGAGTGCAGACAAGGAGAAGGAGAATATAAAATGACAGTTTAGGGAAGCCTCTGTGTGTCCTTCCTCCTACTGAGGTTCATTCTCAGTTTATCCGTTCTTACTGAATAACACACACACAGTGGCGTCGTGCAATCCAAAATGCTGGGGCGGCGCAATTACAGCGGGGGTCAGAGGGGGTCCTTTTCCCAGAAAAAAAGAGAAAATAATGATGCAATTTTTTAACATATTTTAAATATATATTCAAAGACTTTGGGGGATTATTTTAAAATTTCACTAAATAGGTTTTTTCTCAGCTAAGTAATCTCCCTCTTTATATAATGGTAAATATGGTATATTTATTTAGAGATGTTCATGTTTATTATATGTAAAAAACGTTCTATGGTTATGGAAAATGACACTCACTTATTCACTCACGTCTACACTGCTGCTACTTTTCTTGAAAAGGAACTAAATCTCGTCTGCTTAACCCAACAATTTCAAGGGGGGATAAATTCACATAAAAAGACTAAATCCACAAGAGAACAGAAATAATAAAGCCACAGTGGAAGGAATCTGCCAACATGGTAATAGCCCATCTTTCTAACACAATGCATAGGAAGCAGCGTGAGTAGAGTCACAATCTCGGAACCCATCAGCTATTGTCTGACGACAATTTAGCCTCTGGGGGCAAGGGCCGATTATATTTTGTGGCTTTCGCTGTAACCATAAGATATCCCGATAACAGATATCAGGGCCAAGACTTCCTTTGCTGTGTTCCGGTCATAGTTCACAGTCCAATTGGCAACTTACCTTTTGTAGGTGTTTTAGGTCCAGACGACATTTCGGCTAGAAAAGTCAATAGGCATGGCAGCTTGAACGGGCATGGCACATCGGCACACACACACACACACACACTAAAACAGCTATCTGACCTGTTATAACTTCTCAGGAAATTTGTACGCATTTCACACCACAGTCTCAACCCCTCACTGCGACAGGCTCAGGCGACATGACAACAGCGCCGGCACGACGTGTCTCCTCGAGCCTGAGACAAAGGCCCCTGGTGAGGTGATCGTTAAGTATTGATTGGGAACCTTATCAAACCCCTGCAGACATGTTGTTGACATTTTTCCTCGGCAGGCTTGTAAAACCAATTTCAAGACACCAGGTTGGTGAAATGAGTATTTTTTTAACCCTTCAGGAAGTAAGCTTATCACCAGACTAATCTGTCTCAGGGTAAGTTTGGGGTTACATTGGATATTAGGAGAGTAAAACACACAATTTGTGTTATGTGTAATGGACAGATACCAAACTGGTTTTCTAGTCCTTGGTTAAATAAATCGTCACTTCACAACTTCTAGCTCCAGCTTTTCCCTCAAACTGCTGCAGCTCTCGTGAATCCCTGGCAAGGAGTCGAAGTAGAAGTATAGATCATATCTGACTATTCTCGCCATCCTTTCCTCATCACTCATCCCCATGTTGAGACCTTTGGCTTTATTGGTAGATGAGTGCAGTTTAATTAACATTGTTAACAGCAATAATCCATCAGCGGACAGGACTGCAGCCAGATACAATTCTCTCCTTTCCCCCTCTCTCATCTTCTGAGGTCAAACTCACTGCATCTGCACTTCCTTTGAGTGTGTGTGTGGACGCAGATATTTCCAAATTGTTCTTTCTGGGCGTGCATTTGTCTGCTTTTCTTCCTGCCTTTCTTTTTTTAATGTGTTTTTGTCTATTCCCATCTCTCTTCCGTCCCTATCATTGTTCCCAGCTTGAAAAAAAAACAAAACTTTTCTTCTCTTTTAGGAGAGTACAAGTGCAATTAAGAATGCGGGGAGGGTGTGAGCATCGGAGCATGAGAATTAGCGGCGCTCCTAACGAGAGACGAAGCAAGATCAATTGATAGACAGCGCATACTGTATCCTGCTTTCCTCTTATCTCTGATCACACCATTAGATACAGACAGAGCGAGCCTCTCTTCTCTTTTGAACACTCTGCATTCATACTAATTAATATACGTGAGGGTACTGTATATGCTAATGCTGCAAAGTCACTGTAGCAGAATGAAAACGTGCAGCGGGGCATGATAAGCTATGCTGAAGTGTTCTTGAGCAAGACACTGAATCCTGGCCAGCTCCTGCAGCCGACCCTGACCTTTGACCTCTCTGTGGCGAAGCATCAAACACACGGAATAAACATTTTACAATATTCAAAAGGCTCGCCGTGCCGCTGTTTTTGCCTCCTTGGGTGGTCGAAAGTCATCCCGGCTGATTATCATTTTCCTCATTATGGACGGCAGATGTTTTGTCAGGGAAAACACTCATCTCCTTATCTCTCCGCTGCTGCAGAGTGATTTGTTGGTGTATAATGATGTGCATGAGGGGGTGGGAGGGTTGATGTGTCAGAGGCTTGCAGTCAAGTCTAGTCACCTTTCTGTGCGTGTGTGAGCGTGTGTGTGTGCAGCATAATAATGCTGCCATGTCCTACACCAAAGACCTACATTACTCAGAGGAGTAGTGTCTAGTACTATAGTGTCTCTCTCTTATCACAAAGGTTATCACTGCATTGTTAAAGGCTGTTAGTGTGTGTGTGTGTGTGTGTGTGTGTCCTAGATTTTTGTTCGTTATACACCTTGATCTTTTGAGTAATAATGTTTTTCCCCTCTTGTCTTTCCTAAAACTCTGCCCTTCATCTTCACCTATATATACTGGTCATTCTCTGCCACTGCTCTCTTTTATACTATATCTTTCCTTATAAATCTCCTCGCTTTTTTTCTTTCCTTACTCTTTCTCTCCTTCACCTCCAGATGAGGGCCAGACAGTTTGCCACAGCCCCCCAGAGCTGGCGGGCCAGCGGTTGGCAGAGGTCGGCATGCAGCTGCGGGCAGACTGCCACCAAGGCCTGGGCTACTGGGACTACCTCTTCTTCATCGCTATCGGCTTCGTCATCTTCTCGGCCGGCACGGTGTCGGCCTGGGTGATGGGCGTGCTCATGGTGCTGTACGAGCGCTACAGCAAAAGGAAGAGCGAGGAGCTGGACAGCGACGACGAGGACGAGAGGGGAGGGATGGGCGGGGGAGGTGGAGGGGGAGGGAACCAGGGGAACGGGGATCTGAGCAAGCCCGGCATGCAGGTGTGACGGACTGATGTGAAGCAACGTGAGGAGGGATGACTTGAGAACAGGAGGAGAGAAAAGACGGAGAGGAAGCACCAGAAGTGATGAGAGGACTCTGAGACCAAAGGCTCTGCAATGAACCAGGATCTGACTGTCTCTCTTTGTTACAGATTTAGATATCACAATATGCTCTTCACCGTATTGGACGGAAAGTTTGTGTGTGTGTGTGTGTGTGTGTGTGTGGGTGTGTGTGTGTGTGTGTAAGTGTGTGTAAGTGTGTGTAAAAGTGTGTGTGTCTGTGTGAGAGAACGAGAGATAGAGACCGCAATAAGGATGACTATGCCTTTCCTTCAGGAGTACAGAATGACCTCTGAGATTATTGAGAGCAATAACCCCCATACACACACAAACACACACACACACACACACACACACTGCTCATCTCAGCACAGTTACTCTACGGAGCTGCTGGTTTCTCTCAGTGGGCGGATGTACCTGCGTACTATGTGAAGTGCTCTTGAGTAACATTCTGTAAATGATGATTATAACAAGACATGTTATATGAGCAACACATTCAAACACACAGCCAGTACATTAATACACATACGAAAGTATTGGGGGTCACAAAGAGAGTGATGCCTTATCTTTGCTACAGTAAAAAGGGAAAACTAGTACATTTCAGTATTAAGTTGTGATTTTCCTGAATGCCTTAAGGCAACTCACTTGAAATAGTGAACAGTCACTGTTGTCTCCTATAGACAGAATCTGTCCAGAAACACTTTGGGATATGATCAAATAATTTGAATGTAAAAACTACGAATGAACTATGTCTACAACTCACTGTTATGGAACAAAGAGAGATTACAGAGTTGACCCTTGGTTCTCCTGCTGCTGGTGGGATTAACATGTGAGTTTTGAATTTTAAAGGTACCTTGTGGAGCTTTTGACCACTAGTGCACTCCATAGCACTATGGAGCAGTGTTCTGAGAAGTGGGTCCCCATTTTTTTTGTATCTCGTGCTCTGTCTTCACGCATGAGCTTATCGGATGTTTTACAAGGAAGGAAATGCATTCAACACGTTTGTAGGCTCGAGGATACAAACAGTGGCATTTATGCAACAAGTTCTGAAAGTAAACATAATTGTCTTGTTGACAAGAAAACTCCACAGGGTACCTTTAAAGAGCAACTTAACACCCCTCTGAAAATCTTGTTTTCGCTGACATTTTTACCTTGCTTCAGTGATGTAAACGTGTACTCTGAGGTGTGTCAGTACTTAGTGACATCGCTGTTGGGTGTGGTTATAGCTGCAACAGTGCACACTTCTGACCACACTCAAGCAAAGTCAAGTTTCTATCCAAATGTTACTCAAAATTTAATCAAATATGATATATAATATAATATAAAATCAGCAAAAAAGAAATACAAATTGAGGCTTGTTTCCATTCACTACTGTTATGCAAAAATTAGGAGAAGAAAGCGCAGCAATGATTAAAAGAGTGCCGGTCAAACCTCAAATAATGGAAAACCATTTGGAAAACGGGAGGGACATATTTATGTTTCATGTATTCATTTGGGGAACGTTACAGTCTCCTCCTCGCTACACACAGATCTGATGTTCTCCTTCTGCCGCCATGTTTTGTCTCTCCAGTAGAGTGGAAGCTTCAGTGGACATTTAAGTCCACTTATGCTTCATGCACGTCATGATTTATTCACTAAGCCTGCTTCCATTGCACTTATCACATTCTTATCGATTCACCAACTTTTCCACCTCAGACAAGTGTGAAAACGTTTTTGCGAAATTTCAACTTCTTTTTTTTTTTTAAATTTCCTCTCATGTTTTGTTACGCGCTAATTGAAAATGCGCATAAAAACAGGTGGATGGAAACACACTTATTGATGCCAGGTGTGGTCAGAGGTAAAACAGACCTGAAACACTGCTCTTTCAGCTTGGTGTTAACTTACTTTTGAAGCTCTTTCCCCAGTGAAGATGGGCAGAAGAAATCTACCTATAGCGACACTTTGTGACTGTATCATGTCTTGTGTGTGCTCTACATGTGTTTCTCTTCATGTCTCTGTGTGTATATGCTTTCCTGTGCTGCGAGCCCCACTGTGGTTGTTTCAAATACAGTCTACACAGTCTCCAACCCACTGTAGTTGTAGAAATGGGGCAGGTTCATTGTTGCCGCACAAGAAAGTCAAGTCAGTCAATCGTATAGCCAACGATGACACTACACTATGTGACTGGAAGCCTCGCTTAGTTGCCCTCATGTTACGGTTGTGCACATAGAATACGCAGTCTATAGATCAGCTGTCAGTGTGGAAGTGGGCCCTGAGTAGTAGTAGTGTGTGTGTTCACGGATGCGTGACTGAGTTTGTGTGTTTAAGTGGGGCAGAGCGATCACAGAGCATCTCGATGAGCAGCATGGACGAGTGATTCATGAGCCCAGGCTGATCCAAACCGCTCTTCCGCCATCCTGCTCTACTTCCGCCCTGCCCGTCATGGGATGGCTAGATAGAGATGATAAACGACAAACTCTGGATAGAGGTGGGGTGGAGAAAGAGCGGGGTCACCATCAGAAGCGGGAATTCATCCTGATTGATGTACTAAGCAGCTGTATTGAAAGACTGGTTGATTTTATTCATTTTCTGAGCTGAGTGGCTCCAAATGCCCCGGATGAATGGGCATGGTTAAATGATAACTCTCCAGAGGGCTTGGCAGGGTGTGTGTCAGTGTGTGTGTGTGTGTGTGTGTGTGTGCCTACATTCGTGCATGTTTATGGGTATTTCCAGCTTGGTTTATGAGGGTGACAGTATATCTTTATGTGGATGCAGAAGAAGGGACAACAGTTTTTTTTTTTACTTTACTATACAGTAGGAGGGTAATTTGTAATCAGAATCTGTCACACCGGAGCGTGCTGAAGCACATCTTCGCAGATACACACTCCCTCACTCAAACATGGAATCTCTCACTCTCTCTCTCTCTCTCTCTCTCTCTCTCACACACACACACACACAGGCTCACCCACATGCACAATAAATCTCAAGGGCACAGCTAAAGTCAGAGCCGCAGGCCCGAGAACATTAACACTCCTGTTTTGGTCTCTCTTACCATGCACCACTACATCCTCTCATCCTCCCCTCCATCCTCAATCTCACACTGTCATCAGCTTTCACATCTTGCGGGCGCACAAACCTGGACCTATAAGTTATCCGTTAAATCTTTAGGCTGTCATTATCAGATCATTTGTTCAAGGGGAAGCTTAGCGGCGTACAGGCTTTAAATGACCTGCAGATTGCTGGTGTCAATCCTTCCTATGTTACATCACGTTCATAAAAAGACATTTGACCTCCAAGAGTGTGACCTCACAGCTACATACCTGAGCATATCCTTAAACACAGTGCTTCCTGTTCGGGGCGAGCAGCTATTTAGCTCGGCTGAATGTCCGTTTTATGCTGCCGACAAATATAGAGCTGTTTAGCAGACAGAAAATGTCAGTCCTTTACCAGCAGTAGGTCAGAGGACAGGGGAGTCGGTCGGTGTGCAAAAGGATGAGAGGAGTGTGTGTGTGTGTGTGTGTGTGTTTGTGTGGCGCTATCCCAGTGTTAACTTGTCACAGGACAGAACACATGCTGAGTAAAAATATCACTGATCTTAGAAGAAGAGGGCTGGTGTTTTGTACAAACACACACATGCACACATATGTAGGAGGGTGTAAACATCTGTGACTGGGGTAAAAGTTGTATATAGAGATATTTATAGTGCCTGGGGCGTATACATTAGCTACATATGTAGCTAGTTTTGTTTAGAAGAGTCACTGCAGCCATCATATGTGGAGAAAAAAAGTAAGCTGCTGCGGCTGAGGAGTTAAAAAAAAATCGACATGTTGCTCAGAAAATCATTGCAGAGTGCGGTGTCCTGGATGTGTCTGGCGTAAGCAAGTGATGAATAAGAGACAGGGGCTGCTTGGTAACTTCTACCCTCCTCTTGTCATTTCTTGACGTGTGTGTGTGTGTGTGTGTGTGTGAGTGTCATTAGCTGTGTCGGCTCACTGTTAGAGCTGCAGATTGCAGATGTCCTCAAAGGTGACAGAACTGCAGAGACCGAACATCTTCACTGTATGTATTTGTGTGTGAGTGAATGTGCGTGTGTGTGTGTGTGTTTGTCCAATATGGGATTTCTGATATTGATACAGATTCAGATATACCTGCTGATGTACAGTATATTATGTATTTTCTTTGTCATTTCTTTTAGAGTTTTCTTTAGTTTTGTACATCATGAATCATAAGCAATAAAGAACATAAGGATGATGAATGGATGAAAAGTAGTTTTCTAAGACTTTACTTATTAATACTGAGAAAGTGATTTGGATTCTTGTGCTGCAATAGAACAGGAATTCTTACATGAATAAAAACTACTCAGTTAAATATTGTAAGAATTTTTATAACTCAAAACTGGAAATCTTTTATTTGTCTCAAAACACTTTGTTTTACACATACATAAGTGCTAATAATGAGTCCTGGATTAGATGCATTCATTCAGGGTTCATCAGTTCATCATTTTATAGTTATAATTATTAAGATTTTCAAAAAATCAAACCCCGTTTTTGATACCATTCATGATCAGCATTTTTTCAACAATAGCTATTCAATATATTTATATTCTGTAATTATCTCTTTACATCGTAGTTTTCACTGTTAGTGACAGATCCGCCATTCAGATCGGCTACCTAAACACAAGAGATTCACAGGAAAACAATGCATGCATGTAATCCAGCGCAATTGTATCTCATTGATAACAGCCTGACCGTTTACTGTTCACGCTCCTAACGCCATATCAGAGTTGTATTTAAGTTACTGGTAATGTTAACTGAATATTTCCTACTGCTGCTAGTTCACATTAAAAGCATTTAACAGCTTGCAATTATTATTGACTTCTTTATTAAAACAACATCAGTTTATTTGGCTCTATCAGCTCTTCTGCTGTCCTTTTGAAAGAGAGGCTATTCAAGGAGGGTTTGTTGTAGTATTGATGTCACCACGGTAACCATAAGAGTCGCCAAATGAACCAGGAAAAAAGTTGAATCCAAGTCCAACTGAAATCACATTTACCATCCCTGTGTAGTCAAAAAAAAAATTTAAATGTATTGTTTATAGTTTTTTATCATCAAAAAGAAAGAAAAGGTATTTGGCAAAATTTCAGAAATGCAGCTGGAGGGGCGCGTTGGTGTCTGTTTGATTGACAGCAGCTGGCAGGCTGAGCCCCTGCAGGGGAATGAGAGGCAAAGTAAACAAACTTGCACTGTAGCCTACATGTCAGGGGCAGACAGCGTGTTATTAGTGGTGCTGAAGAGTAAGGACCACAGCAGCATCTAATCCGATCAAAGTGACATTTGCAGGTATGTTTACATGTTGTTTAATGCGCTGGTGCTGAGCAGCTAATTAGGTATCTGACACTAGGCTGCAACCTGATGTCAGCGGCGTATGTTGGTCTGGTCACTCGTTAAAAAAGCAAAGGTGCAGGACAATATGTGTGTTCATGTTTCTAAGTGAGATAATAAGGAGACTTAAACAGGAACGCTAGTGTGGGTTGTTGCTCAAGGTGTGTGGCTCTTCTGTAGCAGGCTGCTGTCTGGCTCAGGTTGACGGCCTGCTGTGCTTATGATAGAGCACTGATGTTACTGCTTTATGCAATATTTGATTGGCACTATCGAAATAAGTCTACTGTCACCATCTATTATGTTGAATCTCCTTTGATTTCAGATTTTATTTCTCAAAAGAGAACACAGAACAAGTGATTTACAGAGCGGATATGTATGCTGTAGCAGACCAAAAATGCAATTTAATTTCAATTGGGTTATAACTGTAAGACTGGTGTCTGTTGATATTGCTAGTGTGTGTGTGTGTGTGTGTGTGTGTGTGTGTGTATGCAGGGGTAGGTGTGAGTATGTGTGTGCATTTTACTGCAGTAGCCTGTTGAGGCTCAGTTTCACAGATAACCTCCACTCTGTGAGGATGGTAAGAGCAACCTCAGAGAAACTGAGCACTCTCGTAGACCTCAGTAATCTTTGAGCCTGGCTATGTCCACGTCTGTAAATCGATTTCCCGTATATTGAGCACAAATTCAAATTCAAATAGCTTTACTGGCGTGAACAAAGACATGTTGTTGCCAAAGCAATCTAGACGCAATCTGTCTGTCATGCGTGGCTCCACATTACTCAAAGATTTGACCCCCTGCACACACACCACAAAAACACACACGTACAAACAGTGGGTGCTGGGATAGGGTCAGGGGCTTAGAGCAGGAAGCAGTGGCTCACAGATGACTTCAGTGAATGCACACATGACTGTTTTCACTACCCTCTCTCGCCTGACAACTTTTCTTTCCCCGCTTTATCTGTCCTCACACCCCGCTCCCACCTGCTTGGCTCACAGCACTCCACCCTTCCACTCTCTCTTTCTTTCCACTCCCGCCTCCCTTCATTTCACTTGTGCTGCCAACTGCTCAGCCACTCCACTGGCAAAGAGCAGGCTCTAATCCTTCACACGGCCCTCAAAACTCTGCCTGCTGGATCTTACGGCTTTGGAGCTTCTGGAGCTTCTCTATGAGTGAGACACGAAGGATGGCAGACAGACAGGCGGACACAGGCAGGCAGAAAGAGATGGCAAATGTATAGTACTAAGAACACAAAACCCCAGAAGCACAACAGCACTGTTAGATACAAAACATTTTGTGTGTGTGTGGGGGTGTGTGCTTGAGTTTGTGTGTGCAGTCTGATCCCGTTATTTCTCTGAGGGCGATGTTAGAGCGTGAGCATGAAGCACAGAGACCATCTAATGCAATAAGTCAATAATACATCCCATCATTGCACAAACACATGCACATGCACATACACACACACAAGGCACACAGCACAAAACAGCCTCCGAGGGGTAAAGATAAGTATTTTCTTTGTGGATCCTTTCTGTTTGAACCAGTTCATGTCTGCAGATTCTCCTTCACATCTTCCACACTCACCATTAACAGCAGGGCTGCAGTGGACAAAGTAGAGGCCATGTTTTATATCTTACGAGGTGCAAGTCACATGCATGGAATATTCAAATAGAAGCAGGAGAGGGGAAAAGTCAAAACCCAACTACTGTGTATGCATCACTTTCAGCGTGACCCTACTTTGAGAGCCCATACACACACAAACACACACACACACACACTTTCTAGCATGAAAGCCTCTCTGTAGATGACACTGTGTGGGAGCTGAGGAGAGTGTGGCTGTCAGCAGGATTCCCTCTGCTTGCTTGCCCTTGAATGGCGTTGAGAGGAGCCTGAGAAGAGAAGAGCAGGGACTTACTAGATGGTTGTACAATGCAAAGATAACGCAATCAGTACAAGGCCATACTAGAAAGGATAATTGCGAGACCTAAAGCGAAATTCTGGTATTTTTCAACCTGGGTCTTATTCTCATAACTGTGGCCATTGTTGCTTATGCTACTTTTGCACTTGTCACCTCTGTTCCAGCGATTCGGGAAATGTGACTGCACCAAAACAACATATAATGAATACATTTGAATTCTGCATAAATAAATTAAAATGCTTGTCTCTTAGTCCTGACAAAAGTAAACACACAAAGCAACTCCTCAGCTTTTGCTGCATGGGATCTACAAACTGGTAGCTAGGCAAGACCCAGGTTAAAAGTACTGGAATTTTCACTTAACATTGGTCATCTATGAAAAAGTGCTCAGAGTTAATGTGGAGCTTTCAAACACCTTTACTTAACACATGTAACTCAGTAGACACTGAGGGGACTGTGTGGGACACAGAGCAGTCATTAGGTAGCTGTACTAAACGGAGAAAATAATAATTGTCAGACTAGATGTCTGTCCTAGAAAAGTCACTATAGTATAATTAAAACTTGAAGTGAAGGCAGTATTTATATATAATTCTATATTTATTAGCTAAACAATTCTGCAAATGAGCCAGAACTAGTTCTTGTTCATGCTTTACGCTGTGGTTTAAAAGGTCTCAGGCGGTGGACAGGTGATTTCGACAAAGTCAGGATCAGGTGTGAAAAGTGACAACAAGCGCCTTTATCAACACGTCCAGATTGTGACTAGCAGAGAGAGACACAGAGGTCAGAGGTCACAAGAGGGCTAGAGACAGATGTTTCATAATTACATGACACACTTTTTACACATTACAAACACACCATGTGTACTCACACACACAGCAGCAGCAACGCACCTAAGGGTCTCTGACCTATATTATATAGGGCCTATAAACACACACACAGATGCACAGCTTGGTAAGAATCACTGGCCTATAATCTTGGTTGTCTGATTTACAGTAGCTCTCCTCTTTCTAGTCACTCATCTTTGGCTTTACACACGCCTTCACACACACAAACACACACACACACACACACACACTCAGACTATTATTGTATGAATCTACACAGAACTTGCTTCTGTATGACTCGCGGTTCTGGCTATTTAAAAACTGCAGTAACTTATATTAAGTAACATTTTGTCTTTTACTATTATTAAAATGATAGCGATGTTTAACCAACGACTGTGGTTTCCCTCTTTCTGAAATGTGTCTTCTTTGGGTCTTTTCTGTGTTGCACAGTGATGTGAAAAAGTACACCTACTAAGTCAGCACAATGTGTGGATGGAGGGACGGAGGGCAGAGAGGTGATTGATTTAGCCTCTGCACCAACACCCTGGCACTTAGGATGGGGTGGAGTGATGGAGGGGTGGGAGGGAAAAAGAGAAGAGGTACATAATGCTGCTGCACCTGCAACCTTGTCAACCCAAAGCTACACTTCTTTCCCTTTTTCTTGTCCATTAGTGTCTTTTTCTATCTCACAACCTCTCTAATTCCCTTTTTCAATCCTTTCTGCCTCCTCCTTGGCCCCAGTGTTTCTTCCCTCTCCTGTTTGCTTTTATGTTTTCCTCCTCTCTGCCTCTCTCTCCTTCTTTGTCTTGTCTTTTGCTCTCCTTCACTTTACCTCCCTCCCTTATCTCCTCTTGTCTTTTTGGCAGGAACAGCGGTTGTATTATCCTACCTCACCTCTGCCGGGATGGGTCAGATACCGCAGTGGAGCCGTCTTCACTTGGCACTTAATGTAGAGAGAGAGAAAAAAAAAACACAGCTGAGGGAGGTAGAAAGAGTGACAGAGTTTATCCGGGCACTGCAGGTGAGAGGGTTCGGCATGGCAGTCCAGCTAATGGTGTAAAATTTGTGTGCAAATGTAAAGTAGGTATGTAAGTGTGTTTTTGTGGTGTGTGCAGCAGCCGCGCTTGGTTAGCGGTGCGTCACTGCGGCTGTGGGCTTTTCGGGAGGGATGGTAGACCAAACATGGCACGCTGATGCCCGAATGCCAGGCCTGGTCTCTGCTGCCAGCTCCAAGAAACCTCAATCGATCCTGACAGCTCAGTGTGTCACCAGGTCACACAGACACACTGAAGCAGAAAAAACAAGAACGAGGAACCGCTTCAGTCGACTAAAACATACTCCTTTCCTTTTGCTGTTTGTAACAAGAATTAGAATAGAGCAATGCAAAATGATGTGGCCTGTGTGCATACTTAGTACTCCCTTATCATGACTTTATTTTGTATTTCCTACTGCAGCTACCGAGCCAAAGCCTTCCTGTTCAGACAGAAAATTGCCTGAGAGTGTGGCTGTCCGTCTCTGCTTGTTTGGAAATTCCTTTGATGCAGTTCATCCAACCGATTTGGGTAGCAGCAGCATTAACAGCAACAAAAAATGGTTCCACTGGCTAAATGGATGATCACGCCTCATCTGTGAAATATATTCCTAGAAAAAAAAAACACCTTCTGCTATTATGTTTGTCAAATTGGACTTGGATTGAAGTCTGGCAGACAGTCTTCCTTGGAAAATTCAAAACACATTTTATCATAGCAACAAATATTATACTGTGCAGCATATTTGTTGAGCGTAGAAAGTGGAGAGTACTGTCTTTTTATTTTAACCCAAATTTAGATCCTCTTTCAGCAGTGAGAAAAGTTCACTATCTGAGTGAGTCATTTATTAGCTTTTCTTCCACACACAGTGTTTAATCTTCGTGTGCCCTCTCATAAGAAACCTGCCCAGTCATTCTAAGAGTCATAGGTTTCAAGTTTACCACAAAAGGATTCATCAAACAGCTCTGACAGTGCAATTGCTAAATCTCAAGAAAATCTAAATATTCTTATAAAATGTAAAGGTATTGACAATCCTATTTTTTCCAACTAAAGTAATGAATGAGTTGCATTTTATTTTGTGGGTCAACATTCCACTAAATTTAACTAGATTATTTTTTATTTCTATTTAACATAAAGTCAATGAATAAAGTAAATAAAGTCAGAGGAACTCATGAATGATCAAAATCGAAGCAGAAGATAAGATATTCTGACTTTTAATCCTTATACTATGAGTCAAGCTCCATAAACACTACACCTTCCATAGTGCAGGTCAGTAGCGTCTTTCGTTGGATTCTCCCTGCCAGTAAATGCCCATGTCTTTCAAACTAAAAACCCAGGTTTTTAACAGGGGTTTCTGCTAAAAACTTATCGTCTCCAAGAACAAGTTGAGATAGCCCTGATATTTTATTCAAACATCCCAAAGCTCCCACCAGAGCTGTGTGAGGAGTAGAGCTCCCCATAATGTGTAAAATCAGTGGAATGCCCCTTTAAGATTGATTTTACTTTGAATTTTTACTCTAACTTCAGGTTGTTAAAAGCGTATGTCCAGTGATAAACAGGAGTGAAAAAAAAACGTGCAGTATAAAACAAGAACTTCACAACAAACAAATCATTTCACCTCTCCAGCGAACAACATACTGACTAGTGAGTCATGATGGAAAAGGACACGGTACGGTTTGTGCCCTAAGCTCGACTGAAAAAGATGGACAAATGTCCCCAGCAGACGTTTGGCTTTCTGACCTCGACCTGCTGACCTGCTGACTGATGTCTGTCTGATGGTGAATCTCCCTCCAGGACTGAACCCTTGAACTTGCAGAAACTTGAAACGGGGGCGAGGCCGGCAGGACTGGCGTGGTGCCTGTTAGGTTATTTAGAAGATTTATAAAAGCAGGATTCCCACACCTGCTTTGGACGGACGGCGGGAGGGGGAGAGGATAGGAGTGAGAAACAAACTGAGTGAAACAGCAAAATCGCATCAGACCCAGACGAAACTGTGTCACCGTGTTTGCCGTCCTCCGGTCGAGGCTGAGCTCAGATCTGACACACGACTCGTTTTTCTAGATCTCATTCTCCAACCCCGAACCCAAACATCTCAGTGTTCACTTCCCTTCTACACCGTGCAGGCTGTCAAAGGACGAGCGTGTATCTGTGCTGAGCGGCATGAGAAGGTGAACCAGCCTACTGTGCCTCAGATTAAACCTCAGAATAGCAGCTCAGTGTTCCTGTAATAGAGCTCCTCTTCCTCAGAGACTAACAGCTCATTACCACAGGACTTCCCCCAAGGACCCACCCCCCCCATCACCACCACCTCACCCCTCTCAGCACGACCTTGCCCCTGAGATGGAGCCCCCACATCATGACGCATATCTACGTAAATACAACCCCCGCCCCCACCCCCCCCACCCCCTCCAAACTGCTAATCTTTTTAAACTCAAAGTAACTCCTTCTCCTGCTCTTTGTATTTTACCTTCTTTTCCACCCTTATGTCAGACATTTTACCCATCTTTCTTCCAACTGAACCACCCCACAACCACACACACGCGCGCACACACACACACACACACACACACACACACACACACACCTCCAACGCCTCTGTTCCCCTCTGTCCCCTTGCAGGGTGGCTCTTGTCGACACCTTTCCTGATTTGGACGTTTTTGATGAGAATTCCCCACCTCAATCTCTGCTGTTTCCCTACTTAACCCTCCCTGGGGCTTCCTAGATCTGCTCTGACTGACACACACACACACCCAGTGACACACACACACACTGACGCAGACACACGCAGACAAAAACACACAAAACTGACTGGATCATGCTCGCTGTGCTGCACACACCGGCACACGAGCGTGCACGCGCACACGCTTGCTTCCTTGTAGCCTTAATGAGGTCTCATCATGTCTTTTACTCTCTCTCCTCCTCTCTCCGCTCTCTCTTTTTCTCTTAGTGTCATAATTTTCATCCTGGTGCTATACTGAGGCGTCAAATTAAAACATTAGCTGAGACATTTAATTTAAGTCCTTTTGGAATTTAGAGCAACATAATAAACTGTTTTCTGAGCCCTGTTTTTACAGTCACATTCAGTCAGTCACAACCACAACTCCTTGTAATCATCAAGAAGTAGGTCTCTCCATGAATACAAAGTGCATTATTTTCTGTCTAATTTACACCAGCACATGTGTAAGGGTGTGACAAAGTAAGGTGAAAGAGTCTGAATGAGTTTCGTGCGTACATGTATGTTTGAATCCTGAATGTGGATACGTCTGCAAGAGAGGGTCTCATCGTGAAGGAGAGGGCCTGGATGTGGAGGAGAACACCTCATCATGGTGGAGAGGTTTTCATGATCGAAATGAGTGCCTCTGCATGAAAAGGGACAATACATCCAAGGATCATCTGATTTGGCACACTTAAAGAAACCCGACGCATCCTGCTATCATCATTTCCGCAGCAGTGACTAAGTGTGGCCCTCAGTAGGTCCTCTGTGTGAGTTGAAGGTTTGGGAATGGGCTGTAGAAGCAGCGTCTAAGGGGGTGGCCCCTGTGTCTGTTTTACAGGCTACACAAACAATAAATAACACATTCATTTGTGAGCTTTAGAGGTGCTTTTAGGCAGATTTTGTTCCCTTAAGACAGAGCCAGGCTAACGGTTTCCCCCCGTTTCCAGTCTTTGTGCTAAGCTAAGCTAACCAGCTGCTGGCTCCAGCTACTTATTCACCGTACAAACTTGAGAACGGTATCGATCGTCTCATCTAAGTTTCATCAAAGAATCGAATACGCTTATCTTCCAAAACATCAAACTATTACTTGAAGATTTGGGTTGGTTGTGTGCTTATGCAATGACTTACTTAAATCAATTTAACATCACAGTTTGAATGTTTATGGCAAAGTAATCATTTGATGTGGAACGCATATTTTCCCATACCAAGTTTGTTTTATAAACCCCAACTTTTCGTTAGAAGTGGCCTGCACATCTTTTAAGTTCTTTTTTGTGTTTACTCAGGAGTTACAAGTGGGCCCCTATTTATTGAGTAGAGGGTTCAGACATGGAGCAGAAGACCTGGATGGGATGGAGGAGGCCTAATTGTAGAGCAGAATAGCCTGGGAACCAGACAAATCTGCGAGCTCATATTTTATTTGCATTGGCAGATATGTCCGTACATTTCGTTGCTGTGATTGGTTGTCTGCGCCCCTCGATAACGCCCCTTGGAAATCAAAAATTAACTGAGCGGTTCCAGACTAATACGCATTTGCAAATTAGTCTGGCAATGTCAGGCTAAGAGCAGGAAGTCTCATGATTGAAATGTGTCCCTCTGCATGAAAAAGTACATCCAGCAAGGGTCACCTGTTCAACCTCAGCATTTATGCTTACCTCGCATTTTTGCCAAAACACAAATAAAGGATAGATTCTCACATGCCCTTTTCTCAGAAACTGCTGGCTCAGCACTTTGAGAGGCTGGTTATAGTAGCTGTGTTGGTGTGATGGATGGCCTCTTGATCTTACTCCAGGTAGATGTGTAGTCTGACTCCTCTCAGGAGACACTGAATATAGCAGCGTGGAACCCCGCTCGGATGAAATGCATGCAACCAGTGAAGCTCCGTTCACAGTCGAGAAGGTACAGCTGTTGAAATGGACAACACGTCTGCCAGGTGCAAAAGAGAAAAAGAAGGTGTTTGAATAACCAGGTGCAACACTCCTTATGTAACGTTTCCTCATTCACTTGCAATTTTCCCATCTCGGGAGGAAACCAGCAGAAACTCAGTAACTCACAGCACTCAGCAACTCCAGCCCATTTTCCTCTTCAGTCCTGGTCTGTGGTGGGCTGATGAGTTTGGCTGTGATATTTATTGCTTCCCAGGAGAACACAAAGAGCAGATTACTCTGTCTCTCACTACTATGTACTACTTGACTGTCTTTAACAATCTCCCCGAAGAGAAATACACACAGTCACACCCCAGCACAATAACGTAAACCTTATTATATGACTAAAAACAAACTAAAAATGTTTGTTTTTTAGTCATAATCAGAGTAGAAAAATCAGATAAAGTAGTTACTAAAGTATAGTTCAATTATGACATGGACAGGCTTTGATGAACTTTCTTTTATGAACCTAGGAGAGGGAGAGAAAGAGGGCAGAGAGAGAAAAAGAGAAATATTTTGTAAAAAGCGGGGTCAGATATAACGCTGCAGGCTGCAGCTAAAAACTGCCATTTTTGGATCAATACGAGAGAGAGAGAGCAGATAAAAGACAAGAAGAAAGGGAGAGGAAAGGAAGAGATACGATTCTGTGTTTCCTCTCCTCCACATGGGCCTCCCTCTTTTCACTAAGATGCTTCGCTATCGATCTAACACAGGAACTGTGTGTGTGCGTGTGTGTGTATGTGTGAGGTAGAGCAGATGCTTGTAGCTCCCGACAAGCCTGACTCAGCCCCAAACCTAAAGTCTGTGTGTATGTGTGTTTGTGTGTGTGTGTGCCGATGAAAACCCCTCTCAGCCTTGTTTGCAGTGAAGAACTTTTTGAAAACTCCAACAAGAAAACCAACAGCTCGACAACTTCTTCTCAGTTCTTGAAACAATCAAAAGAGCCTTGAATAACTGGTCTCTCAATCTCACCATCCATTGTAATTCTCCCATTACCTCCACCTGTATCTTTTTTTCAAAGCTTCGGACAATTGCTAAACACGTTTTGTGGAGAGGTAAGTCTTTCTACTTTACAGCGTAGAAATGTGGTTGTTAATCCCTCCCTAATATCAAACTATTATTATCTGGCTTTTCATTCTACATCTTTTTAGATCTATCTTTCGGATGTTCCCTGGCAGAGAATAGATTATTCACTCTGTGCACCCGTTCATTTACAGGACGTATTTTTTTGCATTTCACACAAAAGAAGAACAATTGTCTACTATGTGTAATACTATATCTCTAAGGTGGTGAACTGCAAACTGAAATAATGTATCCATGTACACCCCATGACTTATCACCAATTGCAGTCCGGATCCACTACATTAAGCTTTCCTCCATGGGGTTCTAGACGTGTACACACATCTATAATGACAAAGGCCCCCACACCTTTTAAGACCTGCTTCTTTTATTTGAGACTCCGCACTGCTTTAAAGGCATGTGTAGTTCACTGGAATGTATTCCAACCTCCCCATCCCCTTGTTACTCTCCTTTATCCCAAATCCCTTGGGAAACTGGTTCCTTCGGTTACTGACTGGTGCTGGCCCTCTTTGTTTAACAATATCTTCATCTCCTCTATAAACCTTGCCCACAAGCTACACATTTTTACACAGAGTATATCTCATGCGAGCTCGTGGCTTCCAGATGAACCTTTCGGATTCAGAGGACTGTAACACCTGCTCCTCTGCTGTGGGCGCATGCATATGTATATTTTTTGGTATTGTGATGCTTTGTACTCATAATCTGCTTAACAAACTGCTCCCTGTCTGTCCGGTTTGGTTCCAACCCAACTATGATTTACTATACTCTCTTTCTTTTAGATTTTACAACTGGAGCATTCAACAGCCAAGTTGCATGACGCTAATTCTACTCCACTTCAGTTTTTATTGGTTATTATTATTGGTCCCATGCTATCAAATCAACCAGAGCCTCAATGTAATCCTGTTTAGAGGTTTGGTGTATGTAACACTGATCATCATCAGAATGAGACGTTCAACAAGTGCTTTCAAGGAAGCTTGTCTCACTCTAAGTAGCTATTTTTACTCCATGCCGTGATTATGCTGACACTTTTCAGCAGATGTAACAACTGTCTCTACTTTAGAAAACCTTAAAGCACATATTATTGGTATATGCAAAATCCTTTGCTGTTATCTTTCATCTCTCTTCAGCTGATGCATATAAATAGCGCCTGTGTCAGGCGAATCTTTCTCTGAGGTCTCATGCAAGGTGGGATATTAAACTATCAGGCAAAAGAAACCCTCAGTCATTTATCTGGAGTCACTCTTTGAGCGTGGCTTGTTGGCCTGTTACAAAAAGGAGATGAATTTTTTACTGTCACTCCAAACAACAAGAGGGAGATAACTTAGGACTGTAACCAAAAGTGCTAATGGATTTAGCAGAGTGAGTGTGATCACAGGGAGAACATTTGAATGTTGGAGTGAATTGGCTTGTAGGTAGCAAGTAGTCATATATTCTCCACACACTCCATAGGCACCAAAACAAATCAGATCAAAAAAGATAAAATTAGATGTTATTTATATAATTAGAGGGTCAAAAACATAACTATTCCCTTTATATGTCTTTATTCTACATGAAGTACTGCGACAGAAATCTCACTAAAGACTGTGAGAGGCAGTGTTTGATTATAATTGTCTTGAGTTACAGACAGTACAACTACTTATGACATACTGCCCCTGTCTTCATTGCTAAAGAAAACTGTCAGTAAAACATATTATGTCATGTCCTTTTGTTTCATGTTTTGTGTCTTCTCAAGTCACGTCATTTTACATATATTTTTTGTTTGTCCCCTTTTGTGTCGTGGTGCATCACCTGAAAAAAACATTCATTATTTTTGCAGGTATTTGCTGATAAAACAAAGTAATGTACAAAATTTTTATTTAAAAGTCAGGGAATCACCAAGGTCATCAGGATTAATTCTCTGAAGAAATTTCATGGCAATCCATCAGAGACTTGCTGAGATATACCAATCGGGACATTAACGTCCCTAGAGCCACACCACTAGCATTGCTAGAAGTTGGATATCCCTCCCAAAAAAAATGCAAAAAATAAAAGCTGTAGAAATACATCTACTAACACTCTGCATACGCTTACAAACCAACTAAATCTGTGTTGTTTTTTTTTAGCATACTATGTCTCTTTAAAGCTGATGTGCTGTATCTATCATAGCAAAGCCATCTGTAATTTAAATGTTCACACTGGTAACTATTTTGCAAGGCCTGCCAGCTAAATGTAGGAGTAGGGCAGAGTGGTTTCTTTGTGTTGTGTCAGATTCAAGTGCTCTCAGAAGTGCTCTCCAGCTGCGTTCAGCACCGGTACTCTATTTATAAAAAGTGCATTGAGGCGTGGGAGGAGAGCATTATGTTGTGTCAATATTTCAGATAGCATAAACCACGGCGATGTGTTACTCAAGTAAGTGAGTAGAAAGGAGATGCCGTGTGCGTAGCTACACACAAAGACACACACACACACACAGTGGCCTGGCCTATAATCGTCCCTATTTAAAATGCTAATTTCCTCTCTCCCGCAGGTGCCTAACTGTGTTTGAAACTAAATTGCTCGTCATAGCAGGTCAATCTGAGCCTAATGAATTCATCTGTTCTCCCATTACACTTATCGATGCTGAATGGTGGACGACAGGCGCGTCAAGTACTCGAGGGTTTGAAACAAAGCCTGCAGACTCTACTTGCTTTCTCAGATGGATTTCCACATCAGCCTGTGAATATTTTAGTATTTGGCTTGGATGAGGCTTTGACCTGTGACCTTCTCCATTACACGGATATTTTACTTAGTGATGCTCACTTGGTCGCTGGCACTAAACCACCAATCAGACTAGATCACCTGTCCCCAGTTACTCCACCCCAGCCCATTTCTGACTTTAAGTTTAAACACTGAATGGGAGCAGCACTTCAATATAGGGGATTTATAACTTACTTTACTCTGTGCATGTGCATGAAAGATTGACACAGTAAAACTGGATTATACTCATACAATGTAGAGGCAAAGTGGCTCTCAGGATGGAGATCATTTACGTAAAAATACATCAACGTGCATAGAGACACATATACAAAGTACCTATAGAGTGCATTTAGTGTTTTCTAAGCACTGCAACTCACTACGACAATGATATAGTCAGGATGCGAAACACGGGATGCATGATGGTGTGGGTGGATTGTGCTTCAGGCCAATAAGTAAGTCTCGGTACACATTAAAGTTAGTGAGTGGGAAAAGTGAGAAAAGTCTACTAACTACATTGTCAAACAAGAAAATTGTCCTGCCCGTCCATCTAAACCATGCTATTACTGTGTCTCGAAGCCCACACACATTCACACAGACAGCGCCACAGACCTCACAGAGAGTAATCACAGGTAATGATAACTGAGAGTGAGCATAATTTTCCTCCATAGCCCAGCAACACGACACAACAAACCGCTCTCTCCGGGGGGCTGGAGAGGCAGGAGAAAGGGCAAAGTGAAAGGACAGATGGAAACAATAAGGGAGGGAAATGGAGGGAGGTACGGGGCCACAGGAGGACATCTAAGAGAAAAAAACGTCAGTAAGAGACCAAGCATTTCCCACAAGAATCATCCATGGGTATAAGAACAGAAAACAGAAGGAAAGAAAGAGAAACACATCAAGAACAAAAAAAGAGATGGATGATGTAAATGTTTTTCCTCGCAGTTTCTTGTGTGCAGAGCCAAAGCAGAAAGGAACTAATCTGGTATAAGTGGCAGATTTAGAGTTCACCGGCAGCTGTGATGTAATACTTAATGCATATCTATAAATTAGCTCATGGCACCACGTGAGCCTTTACCATAGCAGCACAGGCATGCAGGGGAGGCAAGGGGCGAGCCCTGCCTCTCACTATAGGGGCTTTAAGTGCACTCTAGTATTTTCTTCACTATAAAAAAAAACAATCAGTCAACGTTCTTGCATGTAAAGCTTTGCTAGAACTCTTTTCATGTATGTATGGGTGTTTTTTTTTTTTTTTTTCTTATATACAGTAAGTGGATGCTTCTCTTACTTCTCGGCTGTGTGCAGTTGAAGGTGTGTTGAATACTGATCAGCTTGGTTATTGGATGTCTGTGGAATGAAGTAGCATCTCCTTTCAAAAATGAATGATATATATATGAATATAGAAATGAACTTTTCCAGAGTTTGATTCATTGTTACAACAAAACTATATGCGCACTCACAAAGATTAAATTAAACCTCTGGTCCCCTGCATGCGCACTGTCAAACATCTAAGTGGATACATGTAGTACAGATAGTGAGTATGAAGTGTTAAACCTTCAACGTTGGAGGGGTTGGGGTTTACCTATTTTACCTATTTTAAGTTAGAGTTGTTGCTTGACGCCATAGACATGAATTTGAGCTGAGCTAAGGTCATTAGTCACAAACGTTCAATCAGCACACGGAGCCATCAAAAGGCGTCCATGACGTTTATTTGTCAGATTTAGGTTGAAAGTGTACTCCACTTTCATCAAGCATTGCACTCTTATAACATCGTCGGACCCAACATGGATCAGAACTGATGCACCAGAACCAGAGATATCATATTCTTTATTTCACAGATTCTTCTTCCGTGTTAAAACCGGCCACCTACATTACCCACAATGCAAATCAACTCTTAGCAGAAGATTCTGGTATGTTAAGCTTTTAGCGGCTGATGTAGCGTCGAACCTCTAGATTCAAGCTGAGATGAGCAGCGGGCTACAGAGGTCTGGTCAGCTCACTTCTTTTTTAACTCCATACCGAATCTGTGGATTTCCCCTTTAAGTAGGAGAAACAGAAACGTTACTCTAAAGGTGAATTATCTGTTTAAACCTTGGAAAAAGATCAGGTTGCATCTTTTCAGCCCCAACTCTGGCCCTAATCAAGACTATAAAACACAGGAAATAACATATTTTTTGCTCTGGTAAATGAAATGTTGAATTCATAAGCAATAAAACCCACTCTTGCTCATTTCTGTCTAATTATACACTCAAGGCTTTTTCTTCCACAGTCTTGCAGGGTCATGTATGACCAGCAGCTTGTGGTCACTAATGTGAGCTTATTTTAGATTGCTGTATAACTGACATTACTGAGTCAGTTTGTTGACTGCTGTCACACTATGTTTTACCTACAATCATCCCGTAATCGTCCCTTGTGGCTACTGTAGCCAAAGTTACATCTCAGCTCGCTTTAACTCATTTCCTCAGAGCATATCTCAAGCTGAGCTCCCACAGGCCGTAACTGAACCACGAGATGTTGTTTTCCAAAACAACCCAACTGTGTCAACCAAGACATAAACTTTGCGTCATAAAGGATAACCACCCTCTGTGTCTCCCGTGTCATCTTCAAACCTTAAAAATAAACTGCACAGAGGTGTGATACGACTGTCTCTGCTATAGATCTATACTGTGTGCGACTCTCCTGTCTTTTTCAAAGGGTTAAATGTATCACGTTCTCAGGGGAATTAACCTAATCTGAAACGGTTTTTGTAAGGGGAGCCTTAGCTCGGGCTGATCCTTCTCTCCTGTCTTACTGTCACACTGTTCTTTGATGCTTGGTTTATAGAGGAGGCGATGGGGAGTCAGGTGAATGTTGTTAGGCTCCCCTGAGAGAAACCGGAATAATGCTTTTCATTTATCATCAACATTGACAAACTGTGCCAAACATCTGTGGCCACATAGAAAATGATTGCAACATTTTAAGTGTACCACTGAGTAAGATTATTTACACATGTGGACATCCCTATAGCTGGGAGGTGGCTCGCAGCATTTTCCACTACATGAACAACCATGACCGCTTGCCCTGTCACTGCCTGCTGCACATTAGGCACTTGCTAATCGTGGAAATGAGACTCTTCTGTTGGCATGTGGCCGAACTCGTGTCTTTCTGTCCGACAGACTAAATGAGCTGTGTATGTTGTCATGTTCAATGCATGTTCATGTCTTTGGGAGCGATAGGTGGAGTGAGGATAGAGAGCAGTGAGCAATATGATAAAGATTGTTGTGCATGGGATTCATCAGATTTTGTCATATTCTAATAGATTTCGTTTTGTCTGACAATTGAATACAGGTGTGAAGTGTTTGCGAATGTGTAGAAAGGAGACATTTCTAGTTTAACTGCCTGGTTGGGTCTGATAATGAGATAATGGGACAGTCCTCTACTTGCCCACCACTCCCTCCCTCTGTCCTTGGCTGACCACTCACACTCCCATCCACTGGCCTCCCCACTGGCCTCTGCAACCAGAGCCAACAACCGATTGGCTGCGGGGGGAATTCTGAGGCAGAGGACTAGTTAATTATGCTAATCCACGAAACTGATAAGGAGACGGTTTTAAAAATGTAAAAACCTCTGGAAACAGACACACACGCGCACTGAGGCAGTGCGGTTTAGAAAGACACGGGCTCTGTGAGAAAATACGGGACTATTTTGTCAGAGTGAGCAGAGAGAGGACGTTCAGGAAATAGAGAAAGAGAACATTCATAATTAAGCTCTTTCCTTTTCCTCATAGATCTCCATCTCTGAGTTATATTCGAGAACTCATTGTTTCCAGTGTCCTTTTTCCCCTTTAAATTCAAATACTAAACAGTCATGTAAATATTGAATTATAAATGTGACTAAATTCTCTGGACGTAGGACTCTTCCTCCCCCCCACTCAGCGCTCAGTTCCTCCTCTGTTGCTGGTACGCTGCTGGCCTTTCCCCTCTCTTCTTGTTAACTGATGTCTGTGGGCGGATAACACTGCTTCACTGATCCACAACTCATGAAACACCACTCATCTTTTTTTCCCATTTCTTGCTCTTCTTTTTCATCTCTGCCCAAAACTATCTCAGCACCCAATAGTTCTTGCTGTGCACAAACATGTCATTACACTTTTAACATCGCTTCCCCCGAGCAGACTGATTCTAAACTCATTTTCTTTTATGATCAACAACCAGCTTTTATTGGATTTACAAGCCTTTTGCGGTGGGAATAGCTCCTAAACTGTTCAAGGCAGTGTTTCTGAAACAACAAAATATGGTGCAAATCTGAGATTCTGAATGTATCTGTAATCTCTTTTGTTCATTGTTTAGGGACTCTTTTGTGTGAATCAGTGTGGATTATGTGGCTGAGACAGTTGAGTTTTTTGTCTGTAGCAGTGTAACGCAGGTTACCCTCTGTATCCCACAACAGTCAAAGCACGAAACTGCCTCTGCAGCCCAGCAAAAACACAGGAACCACTTGAGCTCGGCAGTGCAGTCCCCACAGTGCAGCTCTGGCAGAGCTGCACTGTGGGGACAATTGAATCCTGCAGGATACTAAACTGAGGGGAAAAGAGGGAGCTGGATCACTGGGAGCCCCCCCCCTCCTTCACCCTTCATAGCTGACTCCCTGCGTCTTATTATTTCTTTCCTGACATGCAACCTACTGTAAATGTTGAAATACTAGATATCAGTATTCCCAGCTGTAGCTGGTGAGGCATGCTGTACTCACCTCAGAGGACAAAGCTTTACAGCCTTCTCACCCACAACAATACAGACTCAGAGACCTGCAAACCCTGAGAAATACAAGAGGGTTGGCTTCTCTGTCAGATTTCTCCAAAGAACATTACCCTTTCACCTTCCCAGAGGCATGAATGTCTGGGTTCAAAACAAACGGAGGAGGAAGGGATCAGCAGAGAATCAAAGGAGTGAAGAAACGTTGCAGAGAGTGAGCAAAGAAGAAAGAAACTTTGAGTTTCCTGTGCTCGTTTGTTGCCTAGTTTTGTACCAAATATATTACCTAACAGCCTGGAAAATGGTGCAAAAAGGTGTCTTAATACAACACAATAATTTTTTTAGTTATAGGATTCTGCTTTTTGGACTTAACTCTACTAAAAAATGCATTATGACTGTAATGTTATATGAATGTATTGAGCTAATGAATTAATAATAACAGTCATTTGGATGTGACTATTAGATATGTAGGCATCCTTAGAAGCTTGTGGTGGGATTGGGAGCTAACTGCAGAGTTAACTGATTTCATATACATTGAAAGACAGAAGACACAGAGAGAAAGAGGCAGAAAGAGAGGTGGGATAGAGCAACAGAGGAGGGGGATAGGGGAGAGATCGAGTATCTGTGGGAGTATAATTAACTCCATGGTCTCTCTGCAGGCCTGCGGCATACTGCTCTGAAATGCTGATTCAGTACACAGATAGAGAGAGTGTAGCACGGGAGGGAGAAGGGGGTAAGGAGAGTGATGCAGTAAGGGGGGGGGGGGGGGGGGTGTTTCAATGAAGAAAAAAATGCAAAATGAAGCAGTAGATACCTCAATGGGACAAAAAGTCCCAAATGATGAAAGAAAAGAGTAAATAGTGAAGGCAGGACTGAGATTACAGCTGCTTGAATTAAAGGAATACATGCAAGTTTGCTTATATAAGGTAAAGAGTTACAGTGGGTAGATGGTATACTTTATAATGTGAAGCAGGTTATCTGCAGTCCGTGGATGACTTTATTGAGTGCTGAACATCTGTAGATGCTTCAGACAGCGGTGCAAAACCTCACTCTGCATTATCAAGAGAACACTGACATCTAGAGGTGAAACAATAAATTCGACCTGTACTGGATTTCATTCAGATACAGTCAACAACATTTCTCCTGTGTCTTCTTAGACAGAAAACGACTGGTGGCAGCTTCAGGGCGTTAATGTGTCTGTATGAATTTATTTTAGTGAAATTGTCTTTTAAAAGAAAGTAATACACCTGACTAACAGAGTGTGTCCAGGGTCACGTGTTGTGTGGGGTGCTGACTCACTAACAGAGGGGTTAGTCACAGTTGAAAGTAGTCAGTCTGTCACCAGGTTGGGAGGGGGGTTTGGGGGGGGCAGAGGCAGCTCACATCTATAATGCAAGCGGAGTGTCAGGTAAACTGGAGACAAGGACGAAACAATGGAACCAATAAATACTGGAGAGAGATGAGATGGATGGATGGATAACACAAATACTTCTGATTCACAGAATACCAAATAAACATGCAGATAGCAGTTTGGAGCTACTATACACATATATCTAACACATCATAAACACATTTCTGTTTTTAAGTTACAATGTGAAGTAAATATCAAAACCACTGATTAACATAATCAACATTCATTCATTACCATTTGGTAAAATCAGATCCATGGAGTCATATTTCTATATATTTCTTCTGAATTTGTATTCATTGTTTATTTTCATGGCTTCACTGTTCAAATGAATATAAATAGTCTATAAATTAGCAGCAAAGCAAGACTGTTTGTTCTCTTTGTGATCAGAACTGGCATGTAATGATACAGATGACAAATTAAAGGCAGGCTGGTGTCACAGGGCTCAACATCAATATCAAGTGTTAATAGTCAGTGAGTCAAATTATACAAAGTAAAAGCCACTGTTGCTACTTCAACATCCATAGTTTGTGTGTTACAGTATGACATAAGCATCAAGGATACAAAGTCCACAGTTTTGTGTCATAACTTGATTTACAAACCCACAAGGCTTGTAACAGCAGCACAAACATTTAAATCATACATACATCTGAGTATGTTCATGTTTCCATGATATGATAGCATGAGAAGAGCTGCCTATAGTAGTGTGAACATATATAGTGTGAACATATGATGAAATGCATCACATAGAGGCCATTAACCAGGTAATGTTGATATGCAAGTTCTTGAAAAGTATCCTTGTACCTTAAAATAGCTTTCCCCAAGACATAATAGGCTTAGATAAATATCCCATGTTTCATTTCTCAATATGCAGCCAGCCGATCAAGACTGAATCAATCTTTAAGCAATATTTCTGCACTGCAGCTGCTCTTCTCTTTCAGCCATGTCCGGTTACCTGGCTCTGCGTGTCTGAGGTCGTTTCAGGTTGATCGTTTTCCCTCTGCAGGAAGCCCCAAGTCTTAAGCAGAGCAAACCTCTGAGCAGGAGGAGTGGAAAAGTAGTCCCTCTGTTTCTGAGAGTAGATCTGGGCTGGATGGACGATGTCTCTGTAGCTCCAGTCCTGATGACGCAAAATGGGTCTGATTAGCTCTGATTTATCATATATTTATTTACATGATGAAAACCCATTAAAACATACATGGTACTGTGTTAAACTTAAGGAAAATGTATTTAGAATCACAAGCAATACTATTTCAACAACAACAGGACTAAACAATAGAATAAAATTCTTGTTTTCAAAGAGAAAACAAGAAATGTATTTTTCTTTTGAAAACTAGATTGAATTTCAACTAAGGATCATGTAACGTCCTCAAGAAACTGACTTTATGACATCAAACGTTTCACTCTAGATTCTCATCTCACCATCTACCGCACAGACAGAGTGAACAGACAACTGAAATCTTCCCCGGAGGGGACCCATGAGACAACAAAACCTCCACAGATGGGGGGTATCTTAACTAAAGGCCATCTCTCTGGAGGTCTTTGATACGAGACAGTTTTGTATCCCCCTGGTGTATATTTAATGTGTGTGTCACAGGTATCCTGGCTGACAGGGCTGATGTCCTGTACCTGCCAGTGAAAGTTGAAAGCTTCCAGCAGCTGTATCCTGCCCTCTCTGGAAGGCACACAGTCAGGAGGAGCAGGCTGCACCATCTCAGAGCCCAGCGTCACATCTCCAAACACCAACAGGGCCCTGATGGCAAACCAGCCCCCGAACCTCGGATGCACACACACTCCGAACATCTTCTGCAGATAACGGAGGTTCAAAGCAGAGGTGAGGAGACAAGAATGGAAACGTCTATCACAACTATTGGTATTTAATCAAACAGCATTTATATTCCTCATAAATGAATAGCGTTACTTTTTCAGCCCAGGGCTGGTCTCTGACATCAGACTGTTGGTAGTAGAAAGCTGCTCCAGACACGTGAGCCGCAGTCTGCGCCAAGAACTTCGGCTTCCTGCTGGGCAGCAGCTCGTAGTCATACCTCACGTCCACTTTCTGTCCTGGGAAACACTGCAGGGAGAGGGCGAGAGCAATCTGATCATGAAAATAGTTATTATTGCAATCCTATCCCTCCCTGGGGTTAGGCAACATGATGACATATACTGTGAGGCCATCAGAGATTTTACCATACAGTTTATACCGTGGTATCTGTGCATTGTGTATGTACTCATCACCTCCAAAAACCCGTTAAGTACAGACTATACATGACGTTATTTTTACCTGCCATAGATTGTACATGGAGTTGTTTTTGGTAATGAAAAAATCAGAAGAATATTTATGAATATGCAGCATGTAAGGACAATATCACCTACAAAAAAAGGGGGGTTAGGGTCCCTGGGGGTCTTGGCCCCTGTGGCAGTAGCCCAGTTGGTAAAACAGACACTCTCATGTAGTCATTTTAAACAGATTTTCACTTGAGTTTCCAGACAATTTGGTGTATCAAAATATATCTATTGATATTGTAATATAAAATTACATGACATTACATTACAAGAAGTTTGTATCCATAATCGCTCACCCCTATCCCCAGCCAATCATGCAAACTTGTTTTTGTCTCTCTGCCCCACTATTATTATTCACTCACACAGACTCACAGCGCTCACCTGGGAGACAGCAGAGGAGACACAGTGTTTGACACACTGGTCTATGGGGTCAGTCAGCCCCTGGCAGCCCCTCTCCTCCATGAAGGGCAGGAAGGCTTGTTCAAACATGGCCGGGGTGCTGAGCACCACCACGGCCAGGCTGTCATGTGGGTAATCCAGGCGCAGGGCGGGAGGCAGCACGGAGTTATACCAGCCAACCTGTGAACATGTTGGGACAGAGTGTCAGAGAGGCTCAGAGGCAGGAACATGCAGTATACATATATTTATTTATTTACATTTGATATATTTATCTTACATTTGAATTTAAAATAATCTTCATGGATTGAGGAAATAAAATAAACCTTTAATGGCCTGTTAAGAGTGAAATAATTTTACTATATTCCACTGTCTTTTTGAACTCCTCACTCTCAGTCCTCGCCAGCAGGTACATAGGTGGATGTACTGAAGTGTATTTTTCACAGGTTTAAGTCCTTCTTTCTGGCAAAACTGCACAGAAAATAAATATAAAATAGAAATAAGTTAGTGCCACAATACCTTTAAAGGGTATACTTCAAATCCAAGTTTTGATAAATAGTCCTCTAACAGTCTTGTTATACTTTCCACATTGGCAGTGGGAGCCGCCATTGTTGCACGTCAACACAAAGCCTTGGATTATGGGATATGGTGTTCTTTGGCTAATCAATGTCAGAAAATAAGCTCTTCCTTTTTCTGCAGTGATTTCTTCTGACGAAACGGAAACTAAAATACAATATACAACACAACGTGATTCGGAGAAATTCTACTGTAGGGCGTCATTCATTTTGTGAATAAAGAATAGACTAACCATCTACTACAATACCCAGAAGGCACCTGCGGCGACGTCATACGCAATCACGTTGCCGTTATGGGCTCCTGGATTTAAAAGTGGAGTCGCCAGGTTTTCTGTGAGTAGCTCGATTAGCCAGCTAACATAAACACTTGTATCGTTCTCCTTAAACAGGATTTATTCTGTTTCCAGCGGCGAGGTATATGATGTTTTCAACAAAAAAAGACATCACTCAGTGTCAAAGAGACTGTTAATAATTACATTACCAACCAAAACAATAACGTTATGAACGCTGAGAGGAAGAAAGTCACCGTTAAAGCTGCTGCTAACTTAGCTTAGGTTAACATTACGACAGGAGATATATACACTATATACATATATACACTGCATTTATATATACACATTGGCTATTTAACGTTTGCTACGCCTCCTTGGACTTATCTCGACGTGTTTAGTGTGCATTCTTGCTAAGTTTAATGGCAGCCAGCATCTCCTCTGCTGTAGTGTCCTTGAGCAGGGGGGGCCTGCATGGCTCCCTTCTTCAGTCTATATCTGCTCCTGGGAACTGGAGAGGGATGTTCCCCACGGGCCCGGAGTTCACTTAAGTAGACCCATTAGATTATCAGACAGCAGCAGCAGCAGCTGATACTCGTCACCCACAAATGTGCGAACATCCAGGCCTGCTGTCATTCAATCTCCCACAAGGTGTCAGAGATCTTACCAAGGTTGAACACGTCTAAAGTTACTGTGTCACGATCCTCCACACGTTTCGCTGTCAGGCCTCACAACGCTGTCCTGCATGACCTAGCACCAAGGATCAAGAATTAACCGACTAATGCTGAAGAAACCTTGAGTCCTTGAATGATGCATTCACCAATTTCTTTCTAGTTCAACTCAGACATGAACTGGGACAATCAGCTGAGCTCCATCCTGTCAGTAGCAGATGGCAGCGTTGCAAAGATGAGGGTGAGTAGATTCAAATAGCCTTTGCCTAATTTATTTATCATTTTGGTAGTAACAGAAAGTCATTATTTTAGAGAGTGTGTGGCCTTACTGCACATTAAGACAGGTTTCTTTCATCAGTCAAGAGAGTTTACGAGAGCCTTCACTGTGGTCTTGTCAGTTGTAAACTGTCATTATTGGAGCTATCTTTAGATGGCAGTGATGCTCCACTAAATGTTTAACAGGCTAATTCAGTTATTCAAATTAAAGTATCGATAGTGAGAGTTTGAACATTTCTTTTGAATTTGGAAGTGTTTTTATGTGTCCACAGGAGAGGCTGACCTCACCAGGGAAATTCCCCAAAGGAGGAGAAGGTGGGTTGTAGGTTTCTGGATATGACTAAAAGGGGAAGTTTATGTAATTTGTATGTATGTGTGTGTGTGTGTGGTTGTGTGTGTTCCACCTTTTTTTTTTTCAAACTTCACAACAAAGTGCAGATCACAATAGGATTGGATTAACTCATTTTATTTGATTTAACCCTTTTGTGAACAGTCTCTCTCAAATGCGTATTCCTCTCCAGATCTGTTTCCGGTGAGGGAGAGGATTCATGATTCAGATTTGGACCCTCCTGCTCTTCCTCCTCGAGGCCCCCTTCACCGACAGCCTTCCCCATCTCTCAGTCCTGGTGTTCAGTGGGTAGACCTAGCTTCTATACAGTCACAACTCCAGATACAGAGCCAGGTGTGTGAATATTTGTTTAATCAACCTGGGTGTGCAAGATCAAATAATTGGCGCATTTATGGACCGTATTATAGTGTTGTTAGCATTGACAGAATTCAAAAAATTATTTTTTCCTTCTAATGTATTTTCAAGGCAATTGAGTCACTCACTCAGAAACTCCATGACATGGAAAGGGAGAGACAGACTCAACAATGTCACATCCAGACACTACAAGGTAACCTACTTCACCATGATTACTTACCTCCATTTATACTGGATTATGTTATCCCTTCACAAATTCAGCAACATCGGACTCCTGTTATTGTCAACCAGAAGAAAGGGATTCTTATCAGATTCAATCCTGCTTAATGTGGCCACGACGACAGGTCACATGTGAAGAATAAACAGTGCCCAGAACTTTTTTTAAGGTGCCGCAAGCAACATTTGAACACTAATTAATAATTGCAACATAAGTTTGTAGGTTACAAAATATTTTATTTAATTCAACATTTAAGTATGATAAACAAGTGAATTTGGTAGTCAAATCCAATCTCCGTAAACACAATTTTAACTCTCAGTCACGCCCATATTATTGACCAGACTTCAATACTGTACCTCTTTATTTTTGGTTCGCCAATTGTCTCCTCCTAATAGAATCAGAAAATGAAACTGATACCATACTACTCCACTTGATGCCTCCTTTGAATTTAATGTATTACCAATCCTCGCTGCAACACGGAGCAAGATTTACAGGAAAATGTTTCTAAATACTATGGAAAACCAGCACTTGTTCGCATCAGCAAGAGATGGGAACTACCAAGTTTTTCACACATGGTCTGATTTATTTACATTAATTACACTAAGATGTCATATTTTGTTCCTTCCTTGATCTACAGTGGCTTGTATTGTACCTCTTCTGTCTGTTGCACATGAATAAATGTACAATTATATATTGATGTGTAAAAATGCTGCCTCACCGCTGTTTTAAGTTCACACCCCGCTAAAAATCTCTCTCCTGGGCCTTCTCTACTCTCTGCCCACACCGCTACCGTCTGAAAAAGCAAAATACACTCATCAAGGGAGGATTCATTCATAATTAAAGACATTAATAAATTATTCGGATTTGTCCACAAGGCTGCTAAAGGAGTAGGAAAAAAATCCCTTCCTCATAGTAATCTCTATTCTTTTCCAGAGGAGGTTCACAGGCTGAGGGAGAGGGAAAGAGAGCGGGATGAATCGAGGAGGGGACAATGTCCAGGAGCAGAGAGAAGGATGGAGCAGTGGAGGAGAGAGGTTGGGCGTGAGCTGAGCAGTCTGCGGGGACACATCACCAGAGCCACGTCGCTAGGCAACCTGGAGGAGAGGTGCATTAAGGGTGGAGCTGGGGGGCGTAACTGCAGACTAAACTGATAATAGGTCCAGCTCAAGATTGAAAATGACATGAAAATGTTTACACTTCAGTATGCTACTAGGACAGTGTCTGGGTGACACTTTAATTTTGGAGGCGGCGGGTTTGACAGAAAATAACTCACAAGACAGTTTTATCACCACTTCTCTTTCTTTTTCCATAGTTTCAGCTCAAAGCTCCGCCGAGAGGAGCTGGAACACCTGCGGAGAGAGGTGGACCAACTAAAAACACAACTTCGTGAGTCCTGTACACACACATACGTCATGCCCCTGTGATTGATTCTGCGGGACTGCACATGTCCTAAGCCCAGTGCTGGCCTACAAAGCAAAGGCAAGCACAGTCTTGCCCACAACGTCGGCTCTTTCTTTTCCTCTTGACAGGGAGACAGGAGGAGGACGTGTTCCTCCAGCAGGCAGAGGCCAGGGAGACGAGGAGACATTATGAACACAGCTGCAAGGTACACACACACATTGTATCACGCAGGTCGTGTTTGCTTGTGGATGTATGGTTTGTATTCTTTCAGATCCTTAACCTTTCCTTTGTGTGCTTTGTTCAGACACTGGAGGAGCTGACAGAAAGCTACAGAACTCACAGCACTGATCTGGCAAAGAATGTTTCTCAGTATTCTCACACACAGCAAGAGGTCCGCCAGATTAGGTACATGTGTGAGCAAGTGCATGTATGTATGTGTGTGTTTGGGGTTTTGTCTCTCATCTTTCTGTGAATTAACATACGTTTCATTTAACCTCTTGCAACAGAACAACTGTGTCAGAACTGAAGGAGGAGGTCAGGAGACTTGTTCTCAGAGAATGTGAACCAACACCTTTGCTGTCAGCACACACATCAGGCAAGTCTCTCCTTCTATGGCTCTCTCACACACATGATAGCATGATAAAACTATTAAAGATGTCTTTCTATTTGATTCAGGGGCATCACCACTCCCTCACAGCCACAGTAGAGGGGCCAGAGTTAAAGAGGCGGACTCTGACTCAGAAGATTTTAGCCCAACCCTGAGCCTGGCTGAGGTCAGCTCAGATGATCTTTCATGGCTGGATGACAAAGACCCTGGTGAGGAGTTTTCTGACTGGAAAAATGCACACAAGCATGGTTGTCTGGTGCTCCTACAGGTACTCCAGTATGCTGAGTCATCAACAACACGTGTTTCCATCATATCATTTTCACAGGCCTTCTGTCCACCTTCATTTACACCAACACAAACATGCTCTGACAATTGGATCGCACGCTCCAACCAAGAGAGAACGTTACGCAGCGTGCCAGATGGGCACAGACTGATGACGGTTCTAGCAAGATGGGACGTGTAGTTTCCCCTCCCGTCCCTCCCCCACACATCTGGCTCAACCAGCGCTCTGATTCATCCCATTAGATCTGACTCAGCGAGAGAGCACTCGTCTATTGTTTGCCATTTCAGCCTACAGTTAGTTTGAGTAATAATTTGACATTTTGGAAAATCTGCTTATTCATCTCTTGCTGAGTGTTGGATGAGAGGATCAATACCACTCTCATATCTGTTCTGGGGTCTCTGCTGGTTGCCTTGCAATGGTGACGAGGAAGTTACTGCTCCCAGCCAAGAAAAAAGTCAAAATGTATGATGTGTTCAGTTTTTGTGTGGATTAAACAAATGCGATATAACGTATTAGTGAGCTTTAGAGATGTTGGTATGCAGATTTTGTTTCCTTTGGACAGATCCAGGCTAGCTGTTTCCAGTCTTTATGCTAAACTAAGCTAACTGTCTCCTGGCACTAGCTTCGTGTTGAACATAGAGACATGAGAAGATCAATACCACCTATTGATCTTCTCATCTCACTCAAGGTAACGAGTGTATTTCCCAAAATGTTGAACTACTTCTTTAAATATATCACAAGAGAATGTTCCACGATTAAGGCAGAGAAGTGTAAAATGAGACAAAAGGAAAGAAAATGTCAAAATTAGAAATAAAGAAAAGTGAGGAATAGAGTCCGGAGCAAGTTTGCAGACCAACAGTGTTCTTCCATCTGCAGATAAAGCAGCAAAGCTCTCATTTCCTCTCTAACAATCTCTATGAAGGCATTTCTTGAGAAATTTGGTTGTGTGTGTGTGTGTTTGTGTTTGTGTACTTGTGAGAACCAGTTTGAGTTTTAGACATGGGAGTGAGGACATTTTTGTAAAGTGAGGACATTTTTGCCAATCCTCACTTTCAGAGACACCTTTAAAGGGCTGTTTAAGGGTTAAGACTTTTTTAGGTTCAGGTTAGAATTAAGTTTAGGTTAGGATAAGGGTATGGGTCAGGCATTTAGTTGTGATGGTTAAAGTTAGGGTAAAGGGCTGGGGAACGCCACATCAATGAATGTCCTCACAAGTATAGAAGCACAAACGTTTGTGTGTGCGCCCGCACACTGCTCACCCCTGAGAATTACTGTAACAGAAGGTTGATGTTCCCGGAAGAGATTACAATCTTTGCACTAAATGTTTCCCAGAGTGATTTGGGCCCATGAAACCAGGCTAATTTGACGATTGTATCCACACACACAAGCACACACACACTCGTACTGGTACACAGTTGTTATGGGAAAAACATTTGAATGTCTTCCAGCCTAATCCCACAGGAGGCACTCAGTCATTCACACACACAAAGTAAATGCTCCTTCTCCTCTCTTCACTCCCGCCAGCTCTTCATCAAAAGCCCAGAGTACGTCTGAGCGTTCAGTCCAGACGGAGCGACTTTGCTGGTCCGGGATCAGATCTGGAGGATGATGATGACGATGATGATCATGATGGTGATGATCTCCTTGATGACGATGTGAACCCAGATTTAGGATCTGATCTAAGTCTTGATGACCTCTGACCTTTTTTAAGGTGATTCAGACATTTCTTCCAGTTTCACCAAATACACTACCTAAGATTTATTATTACTTTGAAATTGATTTGATTTGATCAGTGCAGTTTAGAGTTACAGCTCCATTCTGTAAACCAAAATAGAAATAGTCAGGATAACACAAACGGCCATATGGCTTATTTCCTTTGTGGTCCCAAGGGAAGGGGAAAGAAAACAAAGGATGGCAAACAGTAGACTCAGCATTGCAACAGAAGCACATACATATGACAACATGTAATGAAGCCCTTCTTCTTAGTGTTATGTAAGTGACAGTTACAGACCTGCTGGGATACGTCATACCTAGTTCATATAACTGGAGAAATTTTCTTTTTGTGTGGGAAATTCTAATATGCTATTTTTAAACCAGAAGTGTCAGACAGCTCACACAGCGTCTGACTAACTTTTCAAATTGATTTTCAATTGCTCGTCTACCAGTGTGTTGGAACCACCCACCGAAGGTTTCAGCAAATGCTAACTTGTTGACTTCTCTTTGTTTGAAACACTATTCATCAAAGCATCATTTCCCCTCAGTGTAGTTAGTGATATCTGCTCGAGGCTGAGGACTGTACAAACTGCTGATAACTGCGATAGCTGCAAATTCTCTTTAAATAAACCCCTGTAACTGCCTCCACATGCAAAGACTGGTTAGGAGACAAATTAATGAGACAGGCAGCTGTTTAAAAGGCAAATAATCTTTGCGAGCGCTTCTCATTCAGAAACTGTTCTCACAATGGTGGTTATCAAAGCTTTGTGCTTTGTTTTAGTGAGTAGCTTTATTTCTCACTGTAAGCTTGATTGAACCTCTGGCCAAGAGATTCTGAAATCAGTCGCATCCAATGGATATAATGCTTTCATTTTTGCCATTCCCTCTGCACCAACGTTGCGAGTCACTGACAATAAATGATGGTTCCTACCAGAGTTAAAGGACAGAAGCAATGCGATTGGTCCACTAAACCACAAGGTTTGCTTTTAGGAAGAAGATTTAAAAGCAGTTATGTTTAGCTTGTTATGATTACAGATTGTTGGGGTTGGGTGTAGTTGAGGTCTGCAGGACTATCATTTCTGCCCGTAATGACCGTGTTACACCACTGATCACTGTGCTTTGGATTAGCAAAACAAGAGCCCACATTTTGTTTATATTGTCTTTAGTGAATATTTTTGATTTAATCATGTATGTAACAAACTAATTTAACTTTAACGTCATGAAATTGCACTTTGATCACTTGATGTACAGTAATATATCATTAAAGATTCATAGTACCTTTTAGCTTTAAAGTTCCGGTGATCATGTACTAAATGTAAGCTACACTCTTCAGTGTAGCAGAGTAATGGATATTTAATTAGTTTTTCTTCCTGACATAGTGTGCTCTTCAATCCAGGAGGAATCTGTTGAGAAATGGAGTTTTGATTCCCGGTAATGCAGCTGAAGTGAAAGCAAATAGGAATCAAAACCCATCAACATTATCAAGGCACCAACACCCCCAACCTCCACTGCGATGTCTTTATATACACACAGCTCAGTTAAGAGTCGAGTCCCTTTATGCTGCCATGTCTGACATGAGTCACGCTGTGCCAGGCTTGGTGTCAAGCTGTTAAATATTTCAGCATCCAGACACCCCCCTGCAGAGGATCCCAGACCACAGCGCCGAGCCACGGGGGAGCTGAGGGGCAGGTTAGGTGTGCAGTGGGGTGTGTGAATTTGGAGGATTGGGTGGTGAAAGTGACCACAGACACTATGCAGCTCAACACAACACGACAGATTGTCTCACTAATCAATAGTGAGCAATAAAAGACATGCTAGAAAACAGCAAATGGCACAGAGAAGTACAGTATTTAAACAAACCTCTTCTAACATTCTTCTTATATAGCTGTTAATATTGTAGTTTAAGAGACATTCAGTGAAGAAAAGGCTCATTTATTTGTTATTGTGGCCAGATAATGGCTGGTGAATCAGACCCTTCTGCTGCAGTTTTATTGCATTTGCCAAGTTGTGTGCAGTGGCGCTGCAGTAAAGCAGTGCACTGATTCATTCATTGAAGGTCTGTAAAACAATGTTTTGTGTTTTGTCTCCAACAATAAAAGTCTGTGTACAAGTTGAGAGGAAGGAGCTCGACTTTCTGTAGTTGCTTCTATGCTTCAATCAGTGTTGCGTTCTGATTGCGCTTTTGTGTGTTGGTGCTGGGGTTAAAGAGCAGTTTACAACAAACTCTGTTAATAACAGATCTGAAGTGGGAATAAGAGGAAATGCAGAGGGTGGTTTCGAAATACTTTTAATCATAAAACACCAACAGTCCATAATCCACATCTGGAAGCAAAGCCTCATTATGCAATCAGGATACTTACAAACAATTTTTAACACTTTTATATTAGACATCTTAAGTGTATAATTTAGAACTGGATGTACAAAACGAGGATTCAAAACAGTAAATGAGGGAATCTTTATCTTTAGGTGTTCATCCCTCCAGTATTGGCCTTACTAAGACATTTTATGTTGTTTATCTTTTAATTTGTCACCCATCTGTAGTTATTCATGGTCTTCCTGTATATGTCTCACATCCACCCACATTCTCCTGCACGTTTGCAGATCAAATACACAGCGAGGCTGATAAGCAGTATAATCAATGGAATATTTGTGAACTTGCCTACTGAGAGAACAAGGTGCTGTCAGGTCAGTCCATTTGATATTTTCAATGTTTGTGACTGGTGAACGCTACCGCAGCAACTAAGATGAAGAGTTTTGTATAGTTGTCTTGATGCATGATGCAATCATCAGTAGTATTTACAACACAGGACAATGGTAACATTGTGTGGAAAGGCCATTGGCCAATTTCAGTCTGCAACTGTCATTGTATGAATGAGTGCCTCATGTTGAACACGCTCAAGGCTAGTCTTCAAACACAGGCAAGTCAGAGCAGCTACCTGGTCCACAGTGTGTGTTTAAATTGGAACACACAAAGTACTGGGAATGACTGGTAAATCTGGTTTAAAGTTAGTTGGTTTGAATATAAATACAATATACAATAAGAGCTGTTCCTATACTGTGTAAGGCACTCTCTCCTAGACTCAAGACCCCAGGAAAGAAACAAAAAAACACACACTGCACATATCAAAATCAGGCCAAAAGGCAGCAGGACCTTCAACACAGAAAAAAGAGAAAACCTTAAATATCCCCAGTCATGCCTTCAAAAATCCACACATGCACCTTTTAACAGACTCACACACCTACAAACGCACACACTGCTATGCCTGCACGCACTCAATTCTTCTCATACACCAAAATATTTGTCCACTTTTTTCCACTCCTGAAAAAGTAAAGTGCAACCTCTTTAAAACTAAAATCCGTTTATTATGTTCATTGCTATTTTCTGGCCTCTCAGTCAGACTGCCAGACTTTTTTTTTCTGCCAGACTTTCTAACGTTAACTGGTAACAGGGGAATTAGACCAGTGCCCCCAGGTAAGTGTCTGAAGGCTTTGAACCATCCAAATAATGGACACAACAGATGATGTTGCCTCCTGCTTTACACCTACCCTTTTCAACTCTAGGGAAATCAAAATGTATTATACAGCTCCCATATCCCAAAAAGATGGGCTGAAAAATATGAAGCATACAATAACAAACAGAGGTATTGGCCCAATTCGTTATTAGAGACTCCAAAATAGATTTTTGTCAAAAACGACCCCAAAGTGGGCGATATCTTCATTGTCCATTGCAGCTTCAATCATGTCCTTTTTTACATTTCAGTGATCTAGATAAATGAAAGCAATCCAGAAATTTGCTCGCGCCTACCCAGAATTCTTTCTGTGTGGTGCAGATTAAGGAAGAGAGACCAGGTTCGACAACTGCTGCTGCATGAGCCTGGATTCAAGGAGATAATTTGGGCGCCGGAAGTTTCAGTTGTGCCTTCATCAGTAGCTGTACATGGACAAAGGTGTGTCCTCCATCATATCGTCCTGCACAGAAAAAACACAAGTCGTTAGTTACACAGTCTACGTCGTCACAAGTGCTCAATTTTTAAACAATACTATAGATTTATAGTATCAAAACATTCTCTCGACAGTCTTGTCGTCACCCTCAGGTCGCCATGCAACGCGTAGTGACTCCAAGGCTTTTTGTGCTAAGCTAAGCGAACCAGCTGCTGGCTGTAGCTTCACAATGACCACACAGACAAGAGAGTGCTATCAATCTCTTCATATGACTCTCGGCAAGACAGCAAATAAACATATTTGTCCAATATCCATTAAGTCTGCACTTTTATCTGTAAATAGATAAGGAGGATAAGGAGGATAAACCCAAACTTCTGGGTTTCCAGGTTGTTCTTTTCTTGATCTAATAAAGCCAACATTAATAAAGCCATTGGTTTCTACTTAAATATTATATAATATATTATGGCAGAACTCAAAGCAGAAGAATGCTTTGCGCATCTATTTCATGAGACAGGAGCGTAGGAGAGGGACGAGTAGATCAAAGCTTGCAAACAAAACTCCGGCACACTGGCTTACTTGCAATATTCCATTTATTCGCGACATTTCAGTGCAAGACCTTCATCGGGCAATTTGTTTCGAGTTTTGTTTGCAACCTTTGGTGGCAGGAACTGAACTGAGTACTGGTTGTAACAGTATCTCTCACCTCTGTGCTTAACAAAGTCTAACAGACTGAATATTCTCACTGAGGCAGCAGTGAATGTGTTGCCTGGATGTCATGGACGTGCTCACCATAGGCAGGTCCTGCAGCCGGCGGAACTCTGGTCGGTTGTCTCTTCGACGCAGCTTGAGGAAGAGGAGCAGAGTGATGATGACAGCAGTGATGATGAAGGCTGACACCAGGCCAGCCAGGAGGGGGTCTAGTGTGGGTGAGTCGTGGACCATTGTCGCTGTAACAGAAACACAGGGGACACTTGAGCGGGGCACATTCCTCCTTGGACACGCTGTAGCCCGAGTAAACAAGCTGCCAATGCACTGTTAAAGACGAAATTTTACTTTGACTTAACATGGTGCAAATAGATTTACAGCTTCTTGTGTAAAGCTGTGACGGGAGCTAAATATAAACGAAAGTGTTTATCATGTAGCTCAGGACAGAAATGTCAAACACAGGATGGTGATGTTAAGCTTGCCTGCACTAGAGCTCTTTGTTGAAAAAGTACATTTATTATTAGGGCATCATCGTTTCTTCTTAGAATTCAAATCCAGCAGTTTATACTGTATGGGCCCACAGTACGGTATGTTTTAGTTTTCTCCATGAGTGCCAGTAAATCTCTAACAACATCATATCTTGACCTTTCTATGTTGATGTCTCTGTGTTTGTATATTTCTCTGCAGAAGGAGTTTGTGTTTGCGTTTTTGGCCAAGTATGCCTGTATAAGGATGTTGCAATTGAAGACTTTTTGGAAAACGTAGCTGGTTTTTATATCCTCTGGTTGGATGTAACAACAACCACAGACCAGTGAATGCTCCCTGTTCCACTGGCTAATGGAAAGAGGCGAGGTGCCAAGCGTGGTCTAATAAAACCACACAGAGTGAGAGAAGCAGAGAGGATTTTATATTTTAACTGTATTCAAGCAGGCTGGTCAACTGAGGAGCGGTAATCAGGTTTTCCTTCTATTGCGATGAGGGTAAAAGTCCTCTCAAGGTGGAAAAACAGAGTATAGATGGACTGTGGATATTTAAATCATTTAGCAGACAGTGATACAGAAAAAGAAGTAAAAAAGAGCATTCTCGAGGCCTTGAGTCCCATGACTGCCTCTGTCCCTTTCACAAACAGAGCCATGATTGTGGAGTGGTTGGTGGTGACAGTGCTTGTAGAAGATGTAGATGGGGGGGGGGGGGTGTGTTTGTGTCTGTGTGTGTAGAAGCGAGGACTGGCTTGTGCTGGAAAACAAAGAACAGCGTCGCCTTTGTTGAGAAGCCAATTCACTTCTGGCTCTGTCAATATCCAGGCAGTGAATCGTCCACAACAAACTCATATACCAACACAGAAGGTATTATGCACTTACTGTCACCACCAACATTGAGCTGGGAGGGACCGTCGGCACGGGCTTTGGCCTGGGCAGAGGGGCTGCTCGGCGGGGTGACGGTCAACTTTGGGTGGGCTACGCTGGAGGTCTCGGGATGACGGTCGGGCTGCGAAGTCCTTTGTGAGGTTGTGTGCGTCTCAGAATAGGGGGGCTTTCGAGAGGAGCTGGTGCTGGATGTTGAACTGGACTGGGTGACGGCAGTAGTTGTTGTTTCGGGTTTCGGCGGCTCAGATGTTAGGACAGCAGTGGATGAGTCAGTTTTGGGGTGAGAGGGCTGGTTTGATGGCGTAGTGGAGTTGGGAAGTGGAACATGGTGTGATTTGTTTGTGGGTGGCGTGGCGGTCAGTTTGTCTACAGGGGTGGTGGGAGCTGTGTGGGTGGGGATGGTAGGGGTGGAGGTGGGGGGGAAGTGAGAGGTGGGGGCGTGGCTGCCAGAAGGAGGAAGTGGAGGCTGTGACGTCGGCTGATCTGTTAGGTTTCTGTTATTTACAGGAACGGCAGCCTCTGAGACAATGGTATCTGAAAAGAGAAAGAGAACATAAAAATATTGTAATTCCACTTGCAAAGCTTTGTGAAGCATTAAAGGGCGAGTTCAACCAAATTACAAACACCTCTACCTCTGGTGGTATCTAGCCAATGCAGATGATTTTGGTTTTATTTGTACAGGTTTTAAGATATTCCTCTCTGAGATTTCTACCTCCACCCCAGCACAATGGAGGTAAAGGGAATTTTGTTTGTGTAGAGCATTGAACAACAACATGAATTGAGGATGAATTCCATAAGCTTAAGCGATCCCTTAACTTTTTCTCCAAAATTAAATTAAGCGCCTGAAAATGTGCCTGTGAATATGTTTAGGAGTCAGATGTGTGAAACAGCACCAGAGTGTGTTTGAGAGAGAGAGAGAGAGAGAGAGAGAGAGAGAGTGTGTGTGTGTCGGGGGGGGGGAGTATTTCACTTCTACCTTTCTCACCCTCTTGTGAAAAGTCACACAGCATTTAATCACTTCTCCCCTCTCCTCAACACCATCTGAATCTCTTCTGACCAAACTTTTCTCTGAGTATGTTTTAACCATTGCTCTCCCAACAGCCTTCATACCTCCTTTATGCTCCTCTTTTACCGTTATCTTACATCATCTTTGATGTCCAGTTTTTTTAAACAGATTGAGCTTTCCGTCTCTGCCTGTGTTGTGTTTGTGGCATTAGTGCCAACACTTAAACCCTGCCACTCAATCTGTGGCCCACTTCTGGACTTGGAAAACGGAGATAAGGACTTTGTTAAATATAGCTCCTAAATGCTGAGCCACCTGCTGCTGGGCTCCCTACTAAATCCTTCTGAGGTGTGACAAAACTTTGCTGCTGGCAAACCTCAAACAGACAGGAACAATAACCACAACATCAGATCAGTGAATAACACGGGATTAATAACACAGAGTTGCATAGTTACCATTAAGTTTCTTTGGTTCGGTTGTCGGAGAGGTGGTGTAGCTGCTCAAACTGCTGGTGACTCTTGAACTTGGATTTGTGCCAGGGCCATTTGTTGAAGGTGCAGTAGCACCCTGGCTGATGGGGACCGGGCTAGAAGCAGGCAAAGACTCTGCTGAAGCCTTAGGAGCCGCTTCGCCATCAAAACCACTTTCGGAGGCAGAGGAGGGAGGAACATGGTCAACACCTGACGAGCAGAGGACAAAGTCGAATTCAGATAATAGTCCATCTCTGGTGATGTCTTCAGAGTCATTAACAGCTCGTTTGCTCATTATTCCAAGCAAACATGGGGCAACAGGCAGTGTGCAGAATATATCAGTCAGCACAGGCCGGTGTTTATCCAGACAACAATTATTAAACTGAAAACTGTGTGCACATATATTATCAATCCAGGAAGAGTTATTTGACTATGCATATTTTTTCCAGCAAAGCAGTGCAGCACTTTAAAAGAGTTCAAGCTCAGTGAGCAGTTTCAGTGGAGCAAACGTTTAGTTTTTGGTAAGAGGATAATGTCATATTTATTTTGCAAATCCAGATTTTCAATGCAGTGGTTCCCAACCATTTAGGTTTGTGATGGTTGAAAGTGAAGCATAGGGACGCTTCTCGTCTTTATAGGCCTGAAAAGTACTATACTCATTTTTTACTCATTTTGAAAAAAAGGAATGAAAAACATAATTTGTATAGAATTTTTTTTTTTTTCTTTTGCTCGTTAATAGTGTTGTTACTCATCAGATTTATCTTAAAACTTCTTTGTGGACCTGAAACCCAGGTTGGGAACCACTGAATGGATACCGAGAATTGCAATGAAGCATAACATAGTCACATTACTGTAAAACATAATTTCAGAGTACAGAATAAAATGACATGGACTGACTGACTTTTCCTTTGCATGTCATCTATTACAGCCCACATGAGACGTAAGGAAAATCGAAGTAATATCTTTTTAATGAAGACCTACAATCTGTCTCGCTCTCTCTCTCTTCCCCCTTGGTCCTGGTCTCTTCTGCACTATACAGTACAAGGCTTCACTTCTATTTCTACCTGCTTCCCTTTGATGAAGACCAGAGCGCAAATTTAGTGTAATGTCATTACCGTTCACTAACACACTTCCATGATGCCTTTCATTACCTCCATAATCACTCAGGCAGCTCATCAGCACACACAGCGAGAGAGGGAGAGAGAGACCGAGAGACAGAGAGACCGAGACCTGATTGAACTCTAAATGATATAAAAACAGACACATAAATAGACAGAGGTGCTTGGCTGTATAATACTGGCCTTGTTCCCTCACTTTAGCTCCATTAGAGCTGCTTAGGTCAAATGCTGGAGTAGTATGTCTGTTTTTGTATAAATGTGTGTGTCTCTCTCTCTCTCTCTCTCTCTCTCTCTCTCTCTCTCTCTCTCTGTGTGTGTGTGCAGAGTAGATTTATAAAGAGAACCACTGTTTCCACTGTCGCGCACACACAATCTTTCGGGCCAATGCAGCATGTAGCTGGAGAAGTAGCTTTTGCTCACTTCTTGACCCTGCCAGTAAGAGGAACAGCCAACCGTTTCTCTGCGAGCAGATGTCTGCTGCTTCAACGCCCAGTGCTGGGAGTGCCTATCAGTATTACCTTCTGTGTGGAGCCCATCTAACTGACGCCGGTTTCACAACACGTGATTGTGGTGACTTGTGAGTCAACAGGGCCGATCATTCTGAAAAGCTTTGCCTATTAGCTAAAAAAGCTGAAGACGGCTCCTTGCATGCTGCTTTTGGCCTTTACCACGTGCACTTATTTCAGATGTTTACTGCCAATCATTGTGTGACCTCTCAAGCTGCATGTCATGCCTCTACTCCAGTCTCTCATCTTCCTTTGCAGTCCAAGGTTTTATTATGCTGCACGTGAGAGCCTAAACTGACTATAGTTAGTTAGTTTGTTATGTTATTTATTGTGTCATGCACATATTAGTGCCCAGCCCACATGGACATATAAGACACCAAAAATACTGAAACATTTGTTAACTAATACATACATTACAACAAACAAAGAGCTTTCTCTTCTGTTCCAAGCTCTACAACTGAATGAAGTTTTTACTCAATTTATTATCTGTATATTATTACAGAGGTCATAACTGGATTTTATATACATTGTATTCTAAGACTTACATGTTAAATTAGTTCTGTGTAGGTTACTGCACATCTACAAATGTATAAAAATGTGATTGATTAGTTCAAAAAGAGGCCAGCTACTTCATGAGTGAAACAAAAAAGCCTTTTGACTGTAGAGCGAGCAGAGAAAGACTGGATATTTTTAAATGTTCTTCGCTTTCTGGACAGTAATTGAAGGCTTGAGAGTATATTGAGAATGTTAATAGCCTGCCATTTCCACCCTTTCTTAGAGTCATGACTTACTGTTAACAGAAACAAAAGAATGAATGAATATCTGAATACAAATTAAAGGTTCTACCTGAGTAGCAACCTGAGTTTTGATTTCACACTGTATGTTTATGCAAATAAAGCCCCATACAATCTGTACTGTATAAAGTCTCTATTATATATATATATGCTTTATATATATGTGTGTGTATATATATATATAATGCATTATATGTGTGTATGTATATATATAGTATTGTATAAAGTTTGGTCACAGTGAAAACTGAGCCTGCTGCTTTAAACCACTGCTTTAAATCTGTTCATTAAGTGTACATACTGTACTACAGAGGGAATCCGATTAGCAGAAACCCTGCAAAATGACAGGATACTGCTGCACATCGTTAGAGTTGTCATTTATCACAATGTACTTCCCTGCTCATTAACAGCCAATAAATGTTGTCCAGTGGAGCCAAGCTGTTTTCTATTCATTTGGATTTCAGCTTGATGACAGCTCCTCGAGCTGGGACAGTTCTGCCAAATAAAATCTTCTCAAATGTCAACAGTCTCATTTTACTTTTATGCGGAAGGCACTGATGAAAAAAGAAAGAAAGAGAAGGTAAGAGGAGGAGGAGGAGGAGGAGGAGAGAAAGCGGAAGGTGGGTAAGAGTGAAATGAGGGGACGTGTGAGAGGTGCGTAAATGTAATACAAGCAGGAAAAGGAAGAGAGGGGGAGGGACGGAGGTGATGTGAAAGATAAAGTGTGAGGCTGTATAAACAACGAGCAGAGGCTGGGATGGGGAAAAATAACATTTCAACAAAGCTGTGATTTGAAATGAAGTGAGGCCAGTGATGAAAGTGAAACATGGCTCGGCTGGAGGTGGGAGAGGGGGCTGCCCACCTCTGATCTCAGGGAGAGTCGAAAGAAAACACACAACAGGAACTGAAATGCTCACACTCAGCTGTCTCTTCGAGCTGCAACAAGGGGAAGCTTCATACTGTAAACTCACCACCATAACCCCACAGGCAGGTGAGACTGATGTGTGTGTGTGTGTGTGTGTGTGATGGTACAGTAAACCACTGTGGCCATTTGTTGCACAGTAAAACCAAAATCCAAAGTCAAGAGGTGAGATAAACAAATCACAACCTACCAGGCTCAGCTGATCCCGAGTTAACGAGCAGCAGCGCACAAAGGGCAATCCAGAGTTTGGTCTCCATCATCTCCGTCCTCGGGCGACACAGTTAGAAATGAACCGAAGCGCTGCGTGGTTTCGTTTCTGCTTCCTCTCCTTTCTCTGTCGCTCGCCGTCCGATCCCGGACTTTTAACAGAGTAGTTTTTGGAGGATCCCGAGGCGGCTGCTATTGTACAGCACTGTAGTACCCGCCGCAGACAGCAGCTCTGCCAGTGTGTGCGTGGCTGGAGGGACTGAAGGAGGAGTGTGTGCGTCCCCGCTGCTGCTCTCTCTCTCTCTCTCTCTCTCCCTCTCTCTCCCCCCTCTCTATCTCTCTCTCTTTCTCCAGAAACAGTGCCACGTGTTCCCCGTTCAAAATAGTCAGTGGCTCGGAGTCTGTGCCATGGCGCTCGTTCAGCGGGGAGGCTGACACCTATGTCCATCAAAACAACAGAAAACTACAACACAATGTAACCCCCCCCCCAAAAAAAAAAAAATCACCTCTGACTAGTAAATATTTAACACTGAATGTGTATTTGTATTAAATATTTGACATGGTAAGCATTTTAAAAGAATCAGAAAAAAAGAGCGCAAAACTACTGGATTTCTCAAAGTGTTCCTGTTATTTTGTCCACCCTTTCTACGTAGAGACGGCAGCCTATTGGAGTCTGCTACATGTATTTATATGATTATTTGTTTACCATATATTACATCTGTAATATATTTATTAGTAACATATTGTTATACTTTTATTATTGGCTTCTGAAATTGAATAAATGATTCGAACCATTATTTTCATATTATTTTGCGGATCATTGTGTGTCTGTGTAGCCTATGTAAAGAAATTAATCAGTAAGTAAAAGCAAGTGTACATCCGGGACCACGTGAACACTCTGGCCCAGGATTTTATTGGTCATCATTTGAACAAATATACTTACTCTTTCAGGTACTTGGCGTGATTGTTTTTTGCATGACTGGCGCTTTCTACAGGGCGTTTCACTGGAGTGTGATGTCTCCAGTGGCCCACGTGGGGGCGCTGTTGCTCTATAGCTGATTCAACTCTGTTGCCCTGTTTCATTTGTTGTTTGTATGCATCAGATCATGTGTTTTCCCCTTTCCCCCCTTTGCCACTTTCCAGAATGTGCAGGGGAACACACTCCAAGGCCTTTTGCAAAACATATATCGATTTTTATTTAATGTTGCTGTACATGAGTGATCTGGACAGTGTGATGAATGGTTAGATGTGTGGTTTGGAAGGGTCTGGCTTTATTTGTAGACACTTCTTGACTAAAATGATAGTAACACAGGTTCCCCTCTTCTTGTAAGGGTCACATTTATCTCCACTTTTGAATATAAGAGTTATACTCCAGATCTCATGAAAGCATCCCACATGCAGAATATGATAAGATCATTTGATAAAAACTAAGTTACACTTTTTGTGTGGATTTTGAACAGGTTTTCTTGGTTTTGAGAGTATGCAGTTTTGTATGCAAGAAAAAACAATAGGCTGCTATTTAGTTGCCTTTTTATTATTGTTTGTATTTGCCATCATCTTTAATTTATTTTTTTATTTTTTTTGACATTGTCATCCCTATTGGTGTCTAGTGATCTGTAGAGAGAACTACCTCCAGAAGGAGCTGGAGTTTATACTTTCAGCTATGTATTACCTGCTTGTTTGTATTTTTTAAAAACATTAAATTGTATATAAGCACATTACATATATATTATATAAATATATTGAAATTTGTGAATATATACATGTATTCTCCATATATTCACTATATGTATATAAAAACAAAAGATAAAAGTAAATAGGCAATGTATGGTGATGTGCAATTACTGAGAAAATTCAAAAATGTTTTGCATGTATTGTGAAATGAGTCCTTCCATAAAGGGAATGTATACACCTATGAACATATATGTATAATATATATGACTATATTTTCTTGCATTGTTTTGAAACATATTTGCAGGTAGGTAAGACGCATTTGTAGGGTTCATGTGGTACGTGACCGACAAACAATGTTTCTTTTCTGCTAGAATATTTTAATAACGAAATTAAGGTTGACTTTCAAAGGTTTTCACAGTGACAACATGTTAGACACAAGGTAAACAGGCTTCAGTTGAGATATGACGCATTCAAATGTTGTTCATGTACGAAGTCAAATTCAGCAAGGCCGAGATCCTTCCAGTGGTGCAGGCGAAACGAAACTGAAACATAAGACAGTCGTGGTTTTATCTAAATACTTCCACGACAAAACAGGAGAGAAACGGCACCGAAAATGTACAAATACGTACCAACATTTTGAAGCTTTTTTTTTATATATATATATATTCTCCACCTTTACCATGTAGGAACTTTTTTTTTTTTTTTTAAATCACTGACTTATTGATCGTGCAACTGGGTGGCCGATGACCAGTCAGGCTGCGATTGCCATATTTCCCGCAGTCCCTGAATGTCTCCCAGAAGCTCCCGGTGACGGCGCAGCGGCGGAACAGCGGCAGGGAGCTGCCAGCATCGTCTCAAACCGTCGCAGGACTCAAAGGTGCGAAAATACCGGCCCTCTGGACAGCCCGCAGATAACGCGCGGAGACGCCATTGTTTTGACAGCGCTTTGACCCTCCGAAAACGCTAGTAAATGCCCCTCGCCTGGTCGTGTTTGGCGGTCGCGTAGAGTCACGTTACAGGCTCGTTGCTACGTTAGCTCGTGCGGCGTTAGCACCGCGGCGCTAGCCGTTGCTATAGAGTCTCTATAGAGCAGCCTAGCGTCCGCGCGCTCACGGTAGCCCGCCGCTTAGCCTCCCGTGTTGTCCTTGTGTTTTAATGTGTTGTGCCGTCTAGCTCGCTCGCTCGCTCCTGCTGCCGCCGCCGTCGTGGGGATATTTTTGGAAGTGGTGCTGTCTGTGAATGGGGAGTGTAACGGTGGCTGTCTGCTGCTGAATGTGTTGCTGCTCTTTGATCATTTGACAGCTCCGTGTCGGCGGAGATATGGAGACGCCGGGGAGGATAGCAGCCACGCCGGACGCCCTGGACTTCACGGTGGAAAACGTAGAAAAGGTGAGTTTTGGGATCGGCCAGTTCTTGTCAGCAGCATATCAGCTTGTAGCCTACAGCACCGGGGGTGTGTGGACTAAAGAGAAGTGGTCTTGTTTCAGAGAGCTTGAAAGGGGAAAGCAGAGGAGCTTAATCTGCCTTGTAGCCTCACAATATAACAAGTCTTACAGTACTAATTATGAGATAATTTTGCTGTGTTTGCATACAGGAATTAAGCTAATTTGTCCTCAAATTTGTCCTGACTGAATGGCTAATGTCCAGAAAGAATGATCAGATGAGCAAATTAACAAGTTGTGGCCCGTCAATCCATTTCTATCCCTGTCATTGTAAAGTGCTTGTGTTGGTCTTGTTTTTCTCTGTTGGATTGGATATATTAGTGTGTGTGTGTGTGTGTGTGTGCGTGCGTGCGTGCGTGCGTGCGTGCGTGCGTGTGTGTGTGTCTGCGCCCTTGCATTGCTGCGTTGACTGTGGCTGCCAGGTTGCTGTGATGAATCCCCCTGCTGGGTGGCCACTGACTTGGACGCCAGGGGATGGGTGGGGAGACAATAGGGAGGATGCAAGGAGAGGGTGAGATAGGTGCTCCCATGGAGGAGCAGAGTCTGTGTGATGAGATGGGTTGGAGGCTGAGGGGAGGGGTAGGACAGGGTCGATGTCTGTGACAGTGCCAGTAAAGAAATAGGAGGGGGTGAGAGGAGGTTGGCGATGCGACAGAAATGATTAGAGGCAGGTTTGAGGGAGGGAAGCGCATTCCTGTGGGGGAAATGGCTTGGCCTGATACTGTGGTTTCTGGTGTAATAAAGGAGGAAGAAGACTGACAAACAATGAGCAAGGTCCTGTCTCCCTGTGGATAATGTGCTTCATTCCTTCGTTTCACTGTTCATGTCTGCAGGTGAAGAAAGTGGTGGGGGTTGCAGTTGCATGAGGAAAATATTAAAACATTTCCTCTCATTATTCAAATTAACTTAGACTATTGTATGCATACCTAAGTAAATGTAAAATGAATGTATCTGGGAGAGTCATACATAATTTGTTTTGATGTATTTATTAGTGAAAGTAACTGATCCAACCTTGTAGATTTGCATGGAATTCTTCATTAGATCAAGCCATTTTTATTGGGGTTTCCAGAATTTAAGTGTCTCAGCTACAATGGAAGTGAAACTTGGCTTGCCAAAATACCCCAAGCAAGCAAAAATAGTGCATGATATTCATCAGCAAAATATAAAATACTTTCGACATTTCATTCTGAAACAGTAGATACTTGCAGTGGTTAAATGTCAGTGTAGTAATAATTCAATAAATCATTTTAAAATTAAAGTGTTTCAGAATTACATCTTTGATGTTATGGCATTGTATTTTTATACACTGAACTCTGACCTTCAAACTGGTGCGCTTATCCTCTTTTTAAGACTCTAGGAAACAGTACAAAGCGGCCACTAAAACATCATGACAAAATGTCATTTTATTCTCATTTCTTTCTTTTTTCATAGGTTGTTGTGGTAAGTTGCATTTTCAGATCCTGTTGAATCATTCAGTCTTCTGCGAGTGGTAGAGCAGCATCAGTAATCTCATTAGCTGATGAAACCCGACAAACAACATCTGAAGTATCATTTCCCATGAAGGCTATGAGCATTTTTGTAATAACACCACACTTACATTTCAAAACTGATGAGATATTGTTCTTCTAAGACTCACCTATATTTAGAAAGTATATGTAGACTATTTTGGTGAGATGATTTTTTTCTCTGTATTTTATTCTTTCTAGATGATTTGGCTAGAATGACACATTTGGACGTAATTAGTTATGGAATCTGCACAATGCTCTTCATTCACTGGAATAAGAGAGAGACGATAGGTTTTTTAGAATCAGTGGGTGCACCTAAAAGCATCACATTAGTATCTGTGTCAGACCATAAGCGTATGTCTTTAGAAAAATCTGAGATGCTGCTTTTCAGGGTAAATGTATTATCCTCTCTGCCAAACATTTACAGCAGGCAACTGTTAATGTACACACCACCAGCAGACACGTCATAGTGTTCATCAATAGATGGTCAAATTGCTCTTCCCATAAGATGATGACTGCAAAAACATTTGCTAAAACACCAGCAGGGCAGAATTGTCACTGTTGTACAGTGTGATGGTGGAGTGTGTGTGCTTGTTGTATACATGGTGGTGGAGATGATGGTTCCTGGCCCAGCATTTGTATGTGTCCAATAGAAAGCTCTTTGTTCAATTTTGGGTCTGTGAAACAAAGTTCCACATTGTCAGTATTATCTTTGTGTATAATGAACGGGTACATATACTGCCTTACATATCCGCTTGACTATAATTAGCCTCGTCTAGAATCCCTATCCACCGAGCAAGTGGACTTTAGAGGAAATTCAAAGCTCTACATTTGCCATAAAATTATGTGTTGTTAGGATTTAGTCGTTTTTCCATTTCTCCCCCGAGACAAACAACCACTGTAACACCAGGAAGAAGCACAGCACAGTACTGGGTCAGTGTAGCTGTCAAGGTCCGTTCAGTAGTGCGTAGCTACCAGACTCTTGGCTTGTGATGCACCTCTACCTTTTGGAGACTGTGTTCAAGTAAAGTTAGGACAAGATGTATGTTACAGCAAGTTATGTCTTCTCATTAAACAGTTTTATGGGTTTTAAAAGCAGAAAAGATGATTCAGTCTGCCAGCTAACGTATTGCAGAACAAAGCAGGGAAATTTGACATCGAGAAATGATGCATCGTCTATTGAGTAGTTTTTGTGGTGGCTGAAGAGGTGTATTTTAGAACAAAAAGAGGGATTGTGATGTTACCATCCAGTTATTGACTGAAGTATGTATGGGCTCAGTGTGGCACACATGTCTTGTAGGTTACATGATACACACATGTCCTAGTACAAGCATTTTTGTTTATTCTTCTTGTTATAATTTTAGAAGGCTTGGAGCCAGCATCACACATCTATTGATTCAGTGACTGTAGGTGATCAGTCTTCTGTATTATGTGATGGAAAGGGAAATTGTTCATGTAACTGAGGTTTGCATGTTGAGACACTTGGTGCAAGGGTTTATTTGCTCTTCATGCGCTGAAATTTTATCACTATTGGCAACATGGTATACTTAATTTCTTTTTTGGCCCGTGTGCTGTCAACAACCACCCGCGCACACTCGCACACAAACTATTCTTCTTTGTTCCCTCATTAATCATCCTTCCTCTGCATGTCTTTGGTTCTCACAGTTATAGCGCAGTGTCATGATGGGTCAATGGTGTGATGATTCCTTCTGCAGCACAGCACCAACACTGCCCTCCCATCACTACGATGACTTTGTGTATGATGCTGTAGTGGACAGATGGCTCGAAAACACACTGAACCTTTGGCAGAGAGATCAGAGAGATGCCATTACCTGCTGTGCGTGAACACAATGTGCAAAGACATGTCCAAAGTGTGCGTGTGTGTGTGTGTGTGTGTATGTAGACTTATTTTCAAAAGCATGTGGGGAGGGAGAGATTTCTTTGATGTTTACAAAAACATTTAGCCCCATCTGCTTCTCTTTATCCACATCTCGTGACTTGAACTCATTTTAATAATATAAATAATTTATTTTTTTATTTTGTTTCCTTATTTACATTGCAACGCACTGTCAGGAAATATCGTGCCTGTGTAGTGGAATTTACATTAAGACCCATGGGGAAGGGGTAGGCCAGGGTTAAGAAGCAATCAAAGTTGCAGGTGTATGCTTTCTTTTACTTTTCTGTATCTTCTACTATTTTAGTCATAATGGTACGGCTGTAGGACTGTATGTTATGTTATAATAAATATAATAATGGCTCTTACTGCGTTGATTTTCTTATATTGCTGATATTTTGTATAGTATTAGGTATTGTATTATATTGTTACCACATCTCAGGACCTACACTATTGTTATTCATCTGGGCTCGGTCGTGAGCACAAAAGTATATACCAGATACAGTAAATCTGTGGTTATATGTGAGAGCAGATGGTGAATCTGTCTAACTGAGCCATGTTTTTTCACTTGCATCCCTCTGCCCTGCCTCCTCCTGTCGGAAGGGGACTGTAGAGGAGGCTAATGACCTTTGACAGTGTCTGCCAAGAGCACGCCATCCTCAGGTGAAGCCAGGTGGTTCATTCAGGTTGCCACCATCTGTGGTTAGTTGCTTCAGTTGTAAAAATAAACGCTACTGTTTCTAGGGATGTGCATATTTTTTTTGCTTGTTTTAAGAACCAATTAATAATGGACAATTACAGTTAGTTAGTCGAGATAACTTCTGCATGTCTGGCGTGATTTCTAGGAGGAGACAGGCGATGGTTGTGTGAACAGACTGTTTGGTGTCTTGTGCTTTGATAATAAACCTTGGAAGGACAGACAGGCTCAGGCACAGCTCTGTTTGGGATTGGATAAGAAACGTTCTGCAATCACACAGTGGTCTGTGATAATGATCTGCTGCTGCTTTGAACTCCGATATCACAGCCCCATTTACAGAAAGGGTAGAGTGGAGAAAAAACATCAGAATGCTAATGCTTTTCGAGAGTGAAGGCATGATAATAATCCATAGAAAGACATTACTAAATACACAATACACATTCATATTTCATTAGTTCAGTCATGCAGCTCTGTCTATATTAATCTGTTCAAATTTAAAGAAGAAAACGCCTCATAGTTTATTTTTGTAGATGCAGTGGTTCACCTTTAAACTGCTTTGAAAATTCAAAGATTCTCATAAAAAGCTAAACATGGCTGAGGTAATTAGTAGGGTACAGAGACCTACAAGCTAAGAAAAAGTCAAAACCACACATACAGTACCTGCCTCACATATTGTACCTGCACCTATAGCTGTCTTAAACATACACATATGTAGAAATGCCACCTGTATCTCTTCAAACAATCAGCTCATTAGCACCCAGCCAGCAGTGTTCAGAGTCTGGTACAGTAAGTGGAGACAGTTGATTGCGTTGCACGGTGGTAGACGGGGAGAAAACACCACCTGAGACTCTCTGCTTCCAGTAGGCATTGACTCTGTATCGATGTTCCTCTCTATATCTGCAATTGCATCATTGTACTCTGTGACACAGTTTGGTTTATTTACAGTATTATTCATTCTTCCATATTTGATAGTCTAAACTTCTCTGATGGGGGAATGAGGAGAAATGTAGATTTTAGAAGAAGACTGAGATGAACGTAGAGAGTGGAGTGATGGACACTTTAGGCTGGAGCGAGGCGAATTGAGAGAGAAATGAGAATGGAGAAAGAGGAGAGAATGACTGCTGGTGGAGGAATTGATTTGAGCAGGCTTCATGGGTAAAGACAAGGATCAGAAGCTCGCTGAATAGATTTTTTTTTTCTGTGTTGCTTGTCAGACACTTAGTGCTGGCTGCCAGCAGTTTTAGGTCCGTGTGTGTGTGTGTGTGTGTGTGTGTGTGTGTGTGTGTGTGTGAGTGAGAGATAGAGATAGAGATAGAGAGTGTGTGTGTGAAACAGAGAGAGAGAGAGAGAGAGAGAGAGAAAAACATAGGCGTATTTTGTAGATTAGTGCCTAAACCTCTCTTCTGGCACTGCCGGGATTAGAGGTGTCTGTTTAATTAATGCTCCTTTTCCCTTCTTTTATTTCCCTCTCTCACACTCATCCTTTATCTCCTTTCTCTTTGGCTTGCTCCTTCTTGTTCTCCCTGCACTCAAGTACTCAAATTACTCAGCACTGTACTTCAGAGAGTGCTGTTTTCAGGTCATTGCTTTCTTCGTTGTTCAGTTTTTCGAGGTAAACTGTCTACTATATGTCTGTGTGTTTGCCCGAGTGAGAAAAGATGCTCTTTTCTCAGGGTAACCAGCTCTTTCTACCAAATAAGAGCCCAAATGACAGTGTTTGTCTTCTCTCAGCTGGTCTGCGATCTCTGACACCCACTATTGTGAATGTGTGGAGTGCAATTGTTTCGCATTTCTCAAATAGACTTTGTTAGTACAAAGTTGTTCAACCCTCTCATGATTCAACCATCCACAGATTGTATGGATTCTTTTGAAGTTTCTCTCTCGTTATTCTTCACTTTCTCTTTTTTTCTTTATTTCAAGGCCCTCCACCAGTTGTACTATGATCCCAATATAGAAAACAAGAATCTGGCCCAGAAATGGCTAATGCAGGCTCAGGTCTCGCCTCAGGCCTGGCAGTTCTGCTGGGCCCTACTGAGCCCAGACAAGGTACGGTGTACACACACACACACTCACACTCACACTCACACACACACAAAAAATTGATTTTGCATCATTTGCATCCATCTTATCATCTCTCACAGGTGCCAGAGATCCAGTACTTTGGCGCTAGTGCACTTCACACAAAGATTTCTCGATACTGGTCGGACATCCCCACAGACCAGTATGAGTCTCTGAAGACCCAGCTGTTCTCCCAGATTGCCTGCTTCTCCTCCGGCTCCAAGATGGTGCTCACCCGGCTATGTGTGGCCCTGGCCTCTCTGGCGCTCAACACAATGCCTGAGGCCTGGCCTGGCGCAGTGGCAGAGATGGTGCGGGTGTTCCAGGAGGAGGGGGGAGGGGTGGATGGACGGGCTCGCTGCCTGGCATTGCTGGAACTGCTCACTGTCCTGCCTGAGGAGTTCCAGACCAGCCGCCTGCCGCAATACCGAAAGGGACAGGTATGTCTGCAGGTTCCACCTGATGTCACTTAATGTCCAGTATTCAATTTTTGTTGTTGTCAGTTACTTAAAGCTGGCAGTAAACGCTTTGTCAGATTCTTAGTCTTGTTTACATAATCAGATATTTCTAGATATATGATTTAAATCATAATTTTACTCATATTAGACTATTTTATGCTGTACAACTGCTTGTGTTAAAAACATTTAACTGAGACGTTTAAGAAGTTTGGCAAATTTGCAGGAGTGGAACATACCACACATGGGCGATCCACTAGCAGTCTAACCCTCATTATCATCCTCCCTCTAGGTTCGGGGTGCTCTGGGCCGGGAGTGGGGGTCAGTGTGTCCCTTACTGCAGCAACTGCTACGAAGGACGGACAGCCCCGGGGCGGTGAAAGCTCGCGTGCTGCGCTGCCTGTCATCCTGGGTGCTGCTGGATGTGCCCCTCAGCGAGAGCGAAGGCCTGGTGCATGACTGCTTCAGTGCCCTGCCTGACCCAGAGCTTTTCGACACAGCGGTAGAGGCAATAGTCAACGCCATCTCACAGCCGGACTCCCAAAGGTGTGTACAAATGTGTGCACTCAAACTGGCTTGCCTACCCGAAAGATGGCAGAAAAAAGAAATAACGATACTACTGTATGGCATGAAAGCTTGTCATGGTTTTGAAATTTTTGTAATTTGAAATTACACTGGAGCAAAAATGGAGGCAGAAAGGGGAAAAGTGAGAGGGAGAACAAAGGAAAAAAATAAATATGCATTAGCCAAGGGCAGGAACCAGACAGGGTGGGCACTGAAAGGGCATCAGGAAGGGATGGAGGGAAGGAGGGAGGGATTGATACAGGGCAAGTTGACAGCCAGGGGGAGGAGAGAGGTATTTCTCGGTTGGCTGCCGTTGCTATGGTTACAGAGCTGGGTAGAGATGTCATCATGCCCTGGTTGATTCAGACATGGCAGGCACCCATTACCCCTCCCCAAGAGAGAGAGCGAGGGAGGGAGGGAGGGAGGGAGAGAGAGAGAGAGAGATAGCGGGGGTGAGGGGACGATGCAAAGAGAAGAAAGGGTGCTAAAAGAAGGAGGGCAGGGGAAGGTGTGAAAGTTTGTAAGAATAAAAGACTTCATCCTCCATACCCCTGCGCTGCTTCTCAGACAAGGGAGTTGGATCTGTGAAGTTGCTGCTGACAAGTCAGTTTAAACATACTCGCATTGTGCCAAACAGATGGTGGAAAGACAATTAACGGCAGTGGAGTTACAGGTAGAGCAGCCACAGCAAGTGTTGCTGGGCTTCTATAGGATAAAGGTTATACGGTAGGATAACGTATAAGGTAATACGTTAGAGAGAGAGCTGATTCTTCTGATTTTGTTTTGTAAATTTCAGGTGTTGACCTTGGTCCATTTTTTTAAATGCAAATTTCTTTCCCTCTTTTTCTTGTTTTGTGTCACACTGATCACAGCCCTGCATGTTTCCTGGTGTGTGTTTGTCAGGTCCTCCCAAAAGTCTTGACCCTCTCATCAGTAGTGGCTCTCACACATTTGGCCTCTGTTTGTCAGAGCATTGTGTGATTTATGGGTTTATATTTGACTCACCTGTATTGTGTTTGTTGTGTCTGTCTGTATGTGAGATGGGGCAGAGAAATTAATCTATTATAAAAACCTGGGATATAAGCTTTTCTCCTCCATCCTCTTTAGGAAGTCATTGTCTACCTTTTTTAAATCTGTAGATTCTGCTGGCTTGGTGTATCTGTTTTATCTTTTCTCCCACTCTGCCTCCGTTTCTTTGTGCTCTTCCTTTCCCCTTTCTCTTCTCTCACCATCAGTACTAAGCCCTCCTCCCTGTCTCTTGTTCTCTCCCTCTGTTTAAACACATTACAGTCAACTCATTTGGGGGGATGCTATTGGTCCAGCTGCATCCTGTTGCCAGGCAACCCATTTCCCCTGTCTCGGAGTGTTGCAGTAATTGCAGAGGGGATCAGAGGTGGGGGAGGGGGTGGTGGTGGGAGAGAATAAAGGAGGAGTCACGAAGGAGGCATAAAGTGTATAACAGCAGGGCAAAGAGCAAAAGAGGAGAGGACAAGCAACTATGAGTTAGTGGAGAGGAGACTGCAGCAGACAGTCTCAGAGGAATCTCCAGAATGTCATCTCTTATGAGGGAAATGGGGAAAAACAAATCCATTCTGCCTTTTTAATCGTATCACATACACACCATTCCTCTTTTCCTAAACTAAGAGTGCATGACCTGTATTTGCAAAGCACCTTGTTAAAAATGAATGATCTTCTGAGTGCATGAGTGCAGTCTGCCACTCACATATGTACACACACAAACACACATACACTCACTCAGGGTAAATTGCAGTCGTACCCCTGTACTGCTATCACAGAGTTACTCAGGCAGCCGAACACACCGGATATAGACCAATACACACACAGGTACGGGCTTATTAGATGGAGGCCAGATTCATACACAATCACATCTCAGCAGGGTGGAGCTCTCATCAGAAATGGCTGAATCAGTGTGGGCTGCTGAGTAGGGGACTTGGCTTCATAACGCGGGCTCCTCGGCTTATAAAAGGACCTGAGGGAAATTAGAATAGTTAATGCTTCCCAGGACTGCTGTAAGACATGCATTTAACATGCAGAGCACAGGATGCACATCAGCGCCATATTTTCTGGCCACTTTTTTGATTGGCTTGTATGGTTCCATAAAGGATCAGATTAATGTTGAGACAATTAGTCAATTAATTGGTTATTTGATGGACAGAACAGTTACTAAATTGATTAGCTTTGGGGTTTTGACTGTTGGCTGGACAAAATAAGCAATTTGAAGATGTCACTTTGGTTTCTGAGAACCCGAGATAGGTATTTTTCAAAGAAATGTTTACATTTTATGGATTAAATGATTAGTTTATTATTAGCAAACAACAACCAACAGATCACCCACAGCTCTAGATTAGATCCTCAGAGAAACACCGTGATTTACAGTAGTTTTTCAGGTTGACTTGTTTATTTTATTTATTTTTTTTTTTCAAATATTGGTGAAGTCACACAACCTTGCTGTGCCATTGATGAATATTCATCGACCTGGACCCACGTCCTTATTGACGTTCTAATGAAAGATGAAGCACCGCCTGCATACCAAAACCCCCCCGGGACTGCCGCACATGTAATATGGTTTACATTTATAGCATTCACACATGCACATAATTTCCTCAGTGACATTCAAGGGCACGTACACGCACGCCCTTCATTTCCAAATGTCACCCTTTCGCTTGCTTTCATTAAGGCTGACAGGAGGATGTTGTCTGATGTTGTCACATGACCAGATCTGAGCCTGTGTTGAGTGTGTTAAAGTGTGCGTACCCATGTGTCTATGTAAGTTTGTGTGTGTGTGTGTGTGTGTGTGTGTGTGTGTGTGTGTGTGTGTGTGTGTCAACACATGTGTGTTTTAGATGGAGTGAGGGAATTATAGATGGCTGAGACAGCAGGAAGAAGACAGAATAATAACTGACAGCAGCGCAGCTCTGAGCAGGAGCTTTGAATAGATTTTCTGGTTCCCTGGTAGATGTGTGGGTTTTTTAGGGTGGGTGTGCTTGATCAGAGGTTGGACTGACTTGAACTGAGATTTGATTTGAAATAAACACTTGTCTTGAGAAGGAGCAATAAATACATCAACCTAGCTGTGAGCGGTGTGAGTCAGTTTTATATTCACCATTGGAGGCTCCCCGGCTGTGCATGCTATGTTCTTCTCACTTGTACAGCACTGTGTTGGTTTTCTTTAAATTAACTCAACTCCTAACTGTCAATTCTGGTGTTTCTTTGTCTGTGTTCATCTGTCAATGGGTTGTAGATATGTGAACACTTTGCTGAAACTGGTTCCTCAAGTGCTGGCCCTCCAAGAGCAGCTCAGAGAGGCTGTTCAGAATGGAGACATGGAGACCTGCCATGGTATTTGCCGTATCGTCGTTACACTGGGAGAAAACCACTCGAGGTGTGTGTGTTTTTCACTAAGCTTGTATCAGTGTGAAGATTTTAGAATACATTTATATAGACACAAAATTATTTCCATGCACGACTCACTAATTATTCAGTCTTGTGATGGAATAAAAGAAATTCTCTAATTCCGTGATATTGAAAGCAAGACACATGAAATGTATTTTAGCCAATCCAATAACAAAATAGAAATCTATGCCAGTTGCTAGTTTACCTGTGTACCAACTGCACCAGACAGCTCCCAAATCACACCTTTTCTCTCCCTCTCTCTCTCCACCCAACTCTCTCTCTAGGACTCTGTTGGAGCAGGTGGATCACTGGCAGAGCTTCCTGGCTTTAGTCAACATGATCATGTTTTGTACAGGCATCCCCGGCCACTATCCGGTCAATGAGACCACCAGCTCACTCACACTCACCTTCTGGTATACACTACAGGTAAGGAATGTTTAAAATCTGATCCTATCCTGTACTGTAATGTAATGTTAAAGTGATGTTGTGCTGTATATTTTCCAACTGGCATGGGATTCCTTTAACCTTGTCTTTTCTAGGCACCTAAAACCGGCCCATAAAATATGCTTTTGCACATTGTAGTCTGGCAAGGCTCGATAGGTACATTCTTGAAACAGACATCTTTAGATAGCCTGTATAAAACATGAACTCTTCCTGCACATCCTGATTGAAGGACTGTGCTTCTCACTGAGGTCTCACTGGTCTTTGTCTACAATTAGAAATAATAAAATATGACAGGTTGCCTTTATTTAACCTTATCCAACATAATTGTTTTCATGGTTTCTACAAGCAGACAATGTAGTTTCATATTAGATAATTGATGGTGGGGTCGTTTTCTCAATGATAAATGAATGCTAAATACTGTAAAATATAAGAAAGAAATTGACTTGGTGTAATAGCCTGTGTGAGCCATAACAGATGCTTTTGGTCTGTAAAATGCATAAATAATTTTATGTTCCAGACCCAAGACTTTTTTTCTCCTTACTCCATCCTCAGGATGAAATAATGTCATTCGAGTCGGATAAGCAGGCAGTGTATCTGCAAGTCTACAGGCCAGTATATTTCCAGTTGGTGGATGTTCTGCTACACAAAGCCCAGTTTCCCTCCGACCAGGAGTACGCATCCTGGTCCTCAGATGAGAAGGAGCAATTCAGGATCTACAGGTGTGTGTGTGTGTGTGTGTGTGTGTGTGTGTGTGTGTGTGTTAGAGAGAGCATGTTTGTATGTCTTACCCTGTCTCTGTGTATTGTACATGTCTATTTCTGCCCAGCACTGTTGTGTGCAAGTATTTCAGTGACAGTCTAAGTGTTTCTGAAATTACTCGCTGACAGGATGATTGGTCAGCATATGAGTGTGTTTTTCTCTAATAGACTCTCACTGGACTAGCAGCTGAGAGGGCAAAACCTGTCTCACAAATGAACAGATAAGGTTTCAAGATTGCTTGCCCCTAAAATGTCTGTTTGTGCATATCTGTCCTTCAGGGTGGATATCTCAGACACACTCATGTACGTGTATGAGATGCTGGGAGCAGAGCTGCTGAGTAACCTGTATGATAAACTAGGGAGACTGTTGACTAATGCAGAGCAGCCCACATCATGGCAGGTGGGTGAGATACACATACATACACAGACGAGCAACAGAAAAATGAGAACTATTTTCTGTTTCTTTGAGTGTTGCACAGAAACCAGTTCTGAGAATGTGTCATACCATATCCAGTACTCAAATGAAATGCCATTCCCTTATCAACTCGTGCTCCAAAAATACACTGTTTGCATCCTCCTCCTCCAGCACACAGAAGCCTTACTGTATGGCTTCCAGTCCATAGCTGAGACGATAGATGTGAATTACTCTGACGTCATCCCAGGCCTGATAGGACTCATCCCCAGAATCAGCATCAACAACGTCCAATTAGCAGACACAGTGATGTTCACTATAGGTGAGACGAGTTTCATGTTTGGATTGAAAGGATCTCAGCACACATCGTAAAAGTTCAAACTAATTTATTGTAATTTAAAGACAACAAGGGTAGAAACAGGCAATATTGCAGTCCAATAACACTCATATTATTTTTCATTCAGTATCTGAACTGTTAATCTCCCACTAGGTGCTTTGGCTGAATGGTTGGCAGACCACCCAGTGATGCTCAGCAGTGTCTTGCCCTTGGTGCTACAGGCTTTAGGGAACCCAGACCTTTCTGTTTCTTCTGTCTCTACGCTCAAGAAAATTTGTAGGGAGTGCAAATATGACCTGCCACCATACGCAACCAACATAGTGGCTGTCTCTCAGGTACGTGTACATATGTATACCTGTTCTTTAATATCCTATTGCTTTTAACACCCAGTTGATCAATTTAACAAAAATATTTTCTTACTTTTAACGGCTATGGTGCTACATGGCTATTGTGATGTTCCTGCTTTCCAGAAATAACATTTACTCTTTGAAATCACTTCAGTTGTATTATTTTGGAGTTACCTTTTATTGCTAATTTGGGTGGGTTTGTTGTGCCTTCAAAGAATAGAACCATCACTCTGACTCTCTCTTTTCTCTCAAGGAGGTGCTTATAAAGCAGATCCACAAGGTCAGTGTGTGCTCTCTCACATTTACTTTCTCTTTTTTGTCTTGGCGCTCAGTTTAGAAGTGACATTTAAGTACAGAACGCTGTGAACGAATTGCGTAACATGTTTGCAGCCTGTAGTCTAAAGACGACATGTTATGCATTGTGATCACCTTTTCTTGCAGACAAGTCAGTGTATGTGGCTGATGCAGGCTCTCGGCTTCCTGCTCTCCGCTCTCCCTGTGGAAGACATCCTAAGAAACCTTCACTCTCTCATCACCCCGTACATTCAGCAGCTGGAGAAGCTAGCGGATGAGACGGTGCGTACACAGACCAACATGTAAAAGTACACACACACACACAAACACAAACACAAACATAGAGCAGGCACAGTTGGATTCTGGCCAATAGGAACAGGCCTTGTGTCTGTGTGGTGTCACTGCAGTGGAACATTTCTCTGCGGGACCAGATTGGATTTGACCCTGCACCATGGGCTAGTGACTCACATGGAAGTAGCATAGACACACTTTCCTTCACTCATACATACATACACACACACACACAATATAGCAAGCGACAAATTGAGAAAATAAAAAGTGCCTACAGAGACATACTTACAGTAGGTCATGCTTTTACATGTGCATGCACACAGTCGTGCAAAAGAAAATTCTTTACCCTGTTTAAATGTCAGGTCTAGTAGAGCCTGGCTTTTCAGACTGTCACGCTCGATGTTACAAATGTGTAGCCGATATTATCTAAAAATACACCGTTTGATATCTACTGTATGTGGAACGAAGTAGAATTTCTCCTGATCCCTTGTTTTACAATCAGTCAAGACCTTGGGTGTGGGGAAAAAAGATGTCAGCTTAGATGAAGCTTTTCATTCCTCTGTGTGTCTAACTCTCACACACACACACACACACACTGTCTCATCCATCCTCTCCAACTTCCTCCCTCTCTTACTGTTTTCTGTCTAGCTTTTTGATCTATCGGCATTACATCAGACTAGGAAATCAGGTGCTGTGTCTGCAGCCGGACAAACAGTGGCACCTAGTGGGAAGACCTTGAGGTTACATTACATCAGGGGTAAATGACCATGATGTCTGACGGGGCTGAGTGCAAACTCTGCAAGTCACTCTGATTTGGCTTCAAGCATAAGGTGCACACACTGCTGTTGTTGTAGGATGACTGTTGTAAAAGTAATCAACACCGTGAAGGGAGGTATATGTTGCGAGGGTGTAGCTGTAAGAGTCCCCTTCAGAGTATTTTGGCTCTGCTGTATCACCATGGAGACAGTGCAGTGTGTGTGTAATTGAAAAATCCCACATATTCAGTGTAAATGGCTAAATGAAGACAATGATTAATTAATAAAATTTTGATATATTATATTTCTGTTCATTGATTTGTCAGCACCACATTTAATATATTTTTGAATTGCTGCATTCCATTCATCTTCTTTTCAAAACTGTTTATCCTGTTCAGGAGTAATATTTTGGTAGCATTGGCGATTGGGGTTTGGTTGTAAAAATAAAATAATCAGTTTCTTCTTTTTTCTCCTTTCAGCCTAATCCCTCCAATAAATTAGCAATCATCCACATTTTGGGGCTGCTGTCCAACCTCTTCACTACGCTTGACATAAGCAAGCAGGACGATGAGTCAGCGGACAGCTCAGCACCACCTGTCAAAACAGCCCCACCTCCACCTGGACCAAACCCAGTCAGTCACCACTCACCTTCATCATTGTCATCAGTGGGGTTGGGTGATTGGACAAATACATTGACTATCAGCAACAGGCTGTATCTATGAATGATAGATATTGACCAATATAAACGTACAGTATGTTCAATTTAAAGGCTTTGTGCTACAGTACACTGCAGTTTGGTAGTTGTGAAACGCAGTGGGGCACACGGTGCTCGCAGCAATATGAGCTACCACCCCCCTGCTGGTTCAAGGGGTGAGGGCCAACAGGAAATATTTGCCTTGTCACTCAACCATAGCCGTTAGTCATTCTGGCAATAGACATACACCCATGTGCAAGCACAGAATATAAAGTAACAACTGTATATTCAATTATTTTTTTATTATTGAAGTTAATTTGTGTTTTGCAGGTGGTGGTGGTTTTGCAACAAGTGTTTGCTCTTATACAGACTGTCCTCAGTAAGTGGCTCAACGACTCGCAGGTTGTAGAGGTGAGTGATGTGTGGCTGCATACTTTCAGACCTCTGCTTTTTATGAAATCAGTTCACATAATCAGATATGATGACATTTCAGTACAGCTGATCTCATGTTGTCCCTCAGGCTGTGTGCGCCATCTTTGAGAAGTCGGTGAAGACTCTGCTCCATGACTTTGCTCCCATGGTGTCTCAGCTCAGTGAGATGCTTGGGCAGATGTACAGTACAATTCCCCAGGCCTCAGCCCTTGACCTAACACGACAGGTACACACACGCATACATGTGCACACACAAACACACATTAGTATTCTTCTTTTAATACTTTGTAGTTACATGCAAAGTGATTTTAGAGATTTGTCAGAAAGGGCTGTGTACGAGCTAATCAGCTATGCATCAATGAGCCCGAGGTTAATGAGGATACTGTCTGTAAAACTTCATCCACAGTTGCAGCTTGTGTTCATGACTAAACTGTCAAGCATAATTTGTTTGGCCACATAAACTAAGAAATATTTAATTTCTTTCAGTTATGTTTCACCTGTCATAATTTTTATTAATACATTTTACTGAGATATTTTTACACCCAAGTGATATCATTTTCACATATACTAATTTACTAACGGAATTTACTAATCAGAAATTTGCATTATCTGATTGCACTAAGGGTCCCTCACTGTCTTGGGTTATAAGCATTTAGTGATGGTGGCATTGAGTGTGTTTATATGTACCTACATAGTCAGGGTAGTTTCATCTTTCTGCTGTAACATTTTATAAATATCATGTAAACAAAAGATTTGGTTTGTTTAATTCTCCTTTATCCTTAATTAAGGGTAAGGGATTAAAGAGAAATCCAGTACACACAGGTGGATTTCTGCCAGAGAAACCTAATTTCGTGGCCATTTATGCTGTATGTGGTTTTTACATGCACACATTCATAGTGGTGAATTAAATCCAATTGAAAATGACGCTACAATAAAGAAAGCTGAACAGTAGGTTATTTGAATAATAAATTCACATTTGCTCACTATGAAAAACACTGTGTCCTCACAACAGAACTGTTTTTCTCACTGCGTCGTCAGAAAAAGGAAAATTAAAAACTCTGCAGGCTGCAGTGTCATATATTACTAATACGCTCAAAACATACTAGCTCTATTTCATCAATATGGTGGATGGTAGGGGGAGAATTGTGATACTAACCAGCTATATACAAACACATGTAAAGATATTCTATGGTCTCCTGTAGTAGCCTGTTTTCCTTCCAATAACCTGTTTTTTTGTGTACAAGTAAACACAGCGAGTGTCTGATGTGACGTCTTGCTGTTTCAGATGGTGCATATCTTTGCCAGTGAGACAGACCACTTCCCACCCATCAAGGCTCTGTTTGAGCTGGTTACCTCGGTAACACTGTCCATCTTCCAGCAAGGTAGGGGGTCCAGCAGGGGCGGGACTGTGAATACTGTCAAATGTGTCTGTTCAAATCAGTGGTAGACCTTTTGAATGTTTCTGATTTATATTTGATTTCACAGGGTCCAAAAACAAATTGATGAAATGTTAAAAATGTTATGTATCTTATGGTGATATACTCCCATTTGCTACTGCAATTATACGTGAAGATTAACGTGCTGTTGCATTTCTAGACAATAAAAGGTCAGCCTGGGGGCCACAAATAGGAAAATGACGAGAGGTTAGAGGTGGCTCTGTTGTGACAGTCGACCTTTAAACGGTTGCTCTCATTAATGTGTTGAAGTAACAAAGTCTCAAATTATCATTATATTAATCCACACTGATCATTAACTAAATCATTTTAAGACTATTCTGGTTTGCTTTAAATGTCTGCAATCAAAACATTGCAGTGTTTCCTATATTTATCAGCATAGTATTTGCTTATTTCATTTTTTTAATCCGTTTTTTTGAATTTACTGTTTCAGTGTTTGGGCTGCATGAAAATGACTTTTATTTTGTAAAATGTTCAAAGTTGATCAGAAGTTTTTTTATGTGCGTGACCAAACTCAACGCAAGATGGACATGAATGAGAAGATATAATTTCATCCACTACACTCTGGTTAGGGTACCAGCTCTGTCTGCCGATCCCCTTCCCTTTGTGTTGGCCCTTTTTTCCTCTCCTCCTTTCCTGCTTTGACTGGTTAAGTAATGGCTGCCTCTCCTCCTGCCTCTAAACTCTTTCTTTTCTGAGCAGGTGCCTTTCAGTAAACAGTATCAGTACAGGATACAGTCACAGCACAGAGACCACTAGCTTATTCAGTTGGCTGACATACAACATAGCAGGGCAGGCCAGCTCAATACGGCTGCAGTCGCCACTGTGCTAGGATTAGAGTCGGGCTCTCCATCACAGCCCTCTGAATAAGCCCTGTATTCTCTCCAGGGGTTGTGTGTGTGGATAAGGGCTGGAGGGGAGTGTTGAGCAGGAAACTTGTTTGGAGTCTGGGAACTGCTAAAGCTGGGCGCTTACTACAGACGTTTGTTCTGTTTCATTACAAGTTTGATGTTGGAGTCCTTCCAACATCAATCTTAAGCCATCGGAGAAAATTATGTTTGAAAGTCAGGAATATGATGTGGATTCTTCAGTCCAGAAGGTTCTACAAGAAATGTGTGTTCAATTGTGCATCATTTTCAATCTGTCATACTTAAAAAAAAAAAGTCTTGTAGTCTGTGTCCAGCATAAGGGAGGCAGTGATATCAGAACCTATCCTGATCTTTGACTGTGGTTTATGCTGATGGCTATGGGTTCACCTTTGAAGCAAAGGGGATCTTATTGACCATGTCTGAATGGACCCTTTCCAGAAACCTCCTCCCCTGTGGCTCTTGTTGTTTGATCTTGTTGATGCCAGCGGTGCCTCTTGGGAAGGAGGTAAAAGGGTAAATGGGGGTCCATTCAGGTGTGGTGCCCCTTTTCCTCCGAACTGTAACAGTAACAGAGGTGCCTCCTGGGTTCCCACTCCAAACCCACTTTTATTTCTTTAGGTTTGTTCTTTTTCTCTCGTTACTTCTTTCTTTTTTTCTCTCCAAACAGACCCATGTCTTTGTCTTCTGCCTGTTTTTTGTTTTTGGTTGGTCTGTTCTTCCAAGACTCTGCCAAAGCTTCATATGCCCCCCCCCTCCCCCTTCTCCCCTTCGTTCCTTACTCACGTGTGAATTATTTCAATGAAATATTTTTGAGTTCTCTTTTATTTCCACATGACTGTTGAATCTATTCAGTTGCTGTTTGTATATTATTCTTATTCTCTTATGATTTCTTAAGTTTCATCTTTATTATATTTTAGGACCCAGGGATCATCCTGATATTGTTGATTCATTTATGCAACTCCAAGCTCAGGTGTGTTTTTGGTTTCTTATTTCATTCACTTTGGGTTTCTCTCTCTCTCTCTCTTTCTCTCTTTTTCTAATTTCTCCCTGTTTCTCTGTCCTCTTCTCCCCCTCTCTACCTCTTTCTGTTCTTTGTTACTGGGCCCTAAGGTGTCCCATCACACAGGCGAGGCAGAGGAATGAAACATGAGGGGAATGTTTGAAGAAGAGGCGTCTGTCTCTTCTCAAACACTTTTGATTCTAACAGTCACCTCACCACACAAAGTACATGTAGAGTTTTCATTTCACCTGCAGAAACCACCTAAATCTGTCTGATATGCTCATTACAGTATACAAAGCATTGATACCACACCAATCCTTATCTTGTAGGTTTATTATTCTTACTTGTATTATTCACTCATTACACCACTGGCAGAGATATTGAATGGCCTCTAAAAAAAATCACACTACTGTGGTAGGGTGTTATAGATCTTTTTATATCAATTTTCAGCAATACTTTGTAAACATGCTGTCACAGTTATGTGAGACCTTGTATTTCCAAAAGCTTCTCAGTATCTCAAAAAGACAGAAGGTCTTGTGTTTTGTTAGTTGACAGTGCATTTTTGACATTTTAATTTGTTTTGGAAATGAACCTAAGTTGTCAGGAAATTATCCTGACTCACAGAGGGACATGCAATCCTTCCGTGAATAATCACAGTGATTTATTATACTATTATTTATTATCACTAGTGATTTATAACAGACTCCTTAGAACATAGAAAAATGAGCGCTTGTGTGTGGATATATTATGAATGAAAATCCAATCCAAACAATTTTAGGCACTTACATTTTTACTAAATCTTTTCCACTTTATCTGTAAAGTCAACATAAGGGCACGTTTGCTTTTTGGAAAAACATCAGCACACTCAGTGCCTTAGATGAAATATTTTAGTTGATGCGGCGCTCTTGGGAAGATGATGTAGCGGTGTCAGTATCAGCGTTGTGGTCCCAGGTGACTGGTTAGTCTCTGAGCCCAGTCCTCCTCTGAAGTCATTCCAGCCCAGAGCCAATCAAAGCCCAAATGAATTAATATTCAAATAATATTAATCAGTTCAGACAAATTGGCTGATGGCTCTTCTGTTTTATATTTTTGTCTTCCGTCTTCATTCTTCTTCCTTTGTTTTCTATCTTTGGATAGATCTGACCTTCATCTCTCTCCCTTTCCCTCTCTCCCTCTCTCCTCTCCTCCATCCTGAATGAGTTCATTATTACGAGATGAGTTGTATTTATCTTTATCTGCACATGTTAATTACTTACACACTTCTGTTGCATATTCAATCCAGTCAACCAAAAACAAGGAAAAGTAATGTTTCAAATATAATTAATTTCAAGAAACAAAACCATCATTGCCTTTAGTTTGACTTAAGTTTCCAATGATTTCGAAGTTTGATTTTTTGCAATTTGTTTGTTATAACTGCTGAGTTCTGCATTGGAGGATCTCTGTATGAGTTTGGATATAGTTTTTCCTAAACAGATGGTGAGAGTACTATAGCCTGGTAGGCTGATCTGTTCTCAGTCCTGTGTTGCTGTCAGATCCGGCTACCAGGCTGAGCGGGTATTGTTGATAGCAGTATTTTGAAGGAGCTTATGCAGTGGAATGTGGTGAAGCAGTACCGATTGGGTCGGGCCGACAGAAACATACTCTGTTTAATGCCTTTATCTGCCTCTTAGGCCCTCAAACGGAAGCCCGATTTGTTCTTGTCTGAGAGTCTTGACGTGAAAGCAGTGTTCCACTGTGGTGAGTTGCACATCATTTACACAAACACACACCCCTACACACTGTTCTGGGTGTTTTGCTACAGTCCCTCCTGCAAAATATGTGCCTGTCAGTACAAAGTACAAACTGTAAATGTTTGACACCATCCTCCAGTAGTTTATTTATGTTTCTGACTCCCTCTCCCACTTCTAGGAGTTCTGTCACTCAAATTTCCTGAGGCGCCGACTGTCAAGTCAACGTGCTTGTTCTTTGTGAGCACACACACACAGACACACACACACAACTCAAAACCTTGCAAGAAAATGCATGTTTGTATTTGAGTCATTTGACTTTAAATGTGCTGATTGTCTCTGTGTTTCTGCCTCAGACTGAACTGTTACCCCACTGCTCAGATGTGCCTCCACTGGCCAGAGTGGTGCAAGAGGATGGCAAGCTGTTGATCCAGGCCTTGCTGGAGGTGAGAAGCACCACATTACACATTTACACATCACATCACAGAGAAGTTTCATCATTTCACTGATGCTGCAGTTATTACACATCCTTCTTCATCTCTTATTGTAATTAAGTCCCTGTTGTCAAATTTCTCCCCCGCTCTCTCCAGGGCATGGGGGGTGGGGCATCTCGGAGCCTGATGGACCAGTTTGCAGAAGTGCTTTTCTGTCTGAACAAGCACTGCTTTTCTCTGCTCACCGTGTGGTTGAAGGAGGCGCTGCAGCCTCCTGGGTTCCCGTCATCGCGGGTCACAACTCAACAGAAAGACAACTTCTTACACCAGATACTCAGGTAACACTGCCAAACATTTGTGTACAGGCTTTTTGGCTAATGATTCCATCCAGTTGATCAACCACATGATTTTTTTCGCATGTACTTAATAATTGTATGCATTTGTCCTCTTTACTGCCTCCCCTGTCGTGCAGAGAGCGAGTAAACAAGAGGAGGGTGAAGGACATAGTGAAGGAGTTCACACTGTTGTGCAGAGGGCTCCATGGTACAGAGTACGCCGCTGAATACTAAAACTCTACCCTTGAACTCTCACCTAACCGTGACCTCTGCCCTCAGCGCAAAACAGCTGGATGCCACAACAACACAGTTCTCAAAAACCCCATCAGTGAAGATATCATGAAATGATTGTAACGATAACCCACCCCACCGCAGGACAAGACATGGAGCCATTCCAGCACAGACCTGCCATCAGATTAATGGACCAACATTAAATCCCTGGTGGCTTTAGGGAGGCTGTCCTCTCCATCCACTCTGATTTTTTTTTTGTTTTGTTTTGTTTCTCTAATAAGATTGATTGTTTCTCTCTTCTCCCTCCTCTCTCCTCTTATTTAAAGGTCTTTCTTTTGGAAGAGCTTTGAGCAGCACTCCCAGCATGCTGCCTTACGCCTTCTTCTATCTCTATCTTGTTCTGCCTTTCTAGATCTTCCTGTGGTTCCTAGGCTGTTTCCTGGTGATTAGCATCCATATGAAATGGTAGTGGTATCGTACGTAGCTACTTGACATTATTTTTTAAAATAAATCAAAATTAATTATATAAATGTATATGTATACACATATAGACAGATGGTGGTTGTCAGTCCTGCTGCTGCTAACGGGAAAAGAGAAGGACCAATGTCAGGAGGGGAATCTGCAGGAAAAATGACATCAATACGACTATATTTATTCCCACTCATGCCCCTGTGATCTCTGAATTTGCCAAATTATTATGAAATGTTTGTGAATTTGTCCTTTTTTTGTTTATATATGCCTTTTTGGGGGGTACGAGTGGAGAAAGAAAGCCGAAAACCACATAACATGACTAAAAACAATTTGCTCTGTTGCCCAGCCCTCTGTGTGTAGGGCTGTACCTCATGTACATACAGTCCCACCCAGTCACACTGCAGTCTCCTCAGGTTGTAGAGAGTGGTTTTAATGAATTGGTCCCTTTGGTAAAGCAGGACTGCCTAGAGTGAAGGCTGGAGGGAAAAAAGGAATTATAGTAGCTGGCAGTAAGAAAGAGGCACCAGATGGAAACTGAGAAGGGAACTGAGTGTTTGGAGGGATTAATAATCCTGACGATGGACTGTTTAGTCACTGTAATCGTGCAAAAATATTAATCAAGTTGTGCATATTAACAGTTATTGCTGAACACTTCTGTGTATTTGAGTGTATGCGTGTGTTCTTATCTGTATGTATGAGAGGTTGTGTGTGCACAGATGTATCTTTTTCCACTTGTTCAGTGCACTTATATTGGACCTACAGTACACATCCATAACTTCCTCCTATCTTTAAACAAAGAGCCCATTCATTTCTTCACACCACACTTATTCAGACTGCTCTTTCCCTAAAGACTGACCAGGCATGTCCGGTATTTCACCTCTGCTGCTCACCGGCAATCACACCCATCTATTTAACCTCCTTATCACCTGGAATGACCAGCCAGTGATAACCATTGATCAGACTCATCTATCTGTTATTGACACCAACCACTGCTCTTAACAAAATGCCTGTGAACAAGCCACCCAAATCCTTTCATCCATCTGGGTCACTGCCTTGGAGAGGACCAAGAAGGATTAGAGAGTTCAGTAACAAAACATGACATCTCTGAGAAAGTTATTCAGCATTTGCAACAAGAATTAACACCGACATTCTGTGCTCATCCATTATGCCAGAGACATTATTGGTGAAGTGATGTGACGGCTGTAAAATACAGTGTCTGGTGAATCAGCAGGACCAGTTGACATCTAATAACACTCAGCATTGAAATGTACTTTGTGGTCTCTGATAAACTTTATCTCAGCCTAATCCTTCTGTCTTATCCGAGGTGCCTGCAGACATGTAGCATGTATGTGTTTTGTGGGGGGTTTTGGGGTTCAGGGGACAAACATATTCAGTGTGTGAGACACTGCAGAAAGATGTCATTTAGACTGAGAACCCAGGCAGGAATCAGTTTAGGAGTGAGCTGATTCCTGCCTCCGAGTCTGATTTGAACGGTGAATGATTGGACGTTCAGCACTCATCCTCGGTCTGTATTGTGGTCTCACTCTGAGGTGGGAAAACAAAACAATGTTTGTCACAGTTTATAGAAAGAGAGTAGTAGGTGGAGAAGGGGAGGGAGGTATGAAATGTACATTGTTTTTTGTACCTTGGCTTTAATTTATTAAATATATCTAAGACTGCAGCTTCTGACTCTTCTGTGTGCGGGAGTAGTTTTGATAAGCTCATTCAACACCTCCATCAAAGGCACGCTGTCAGCAGGTATGTTTCTGAGATTTTTGAAACAACACAAGTTCTAATATAGATAAAAGTTTTAGTAGAAACATGTAAGAAACATACCTTTCATTATCTTTAATATTTTTATATTTTTGCCATATCCAGACCATTTACTTGTCCAGTCAATCCTTGTTTAATAAATGTGAAATTTCCCCATCAGTATCATCAGGGCGTAATACTAAGGTCATTAGGCCAAGTGACCCCCACCCTGCAAACACACCTAGAAGCTAGAAACCAAAAAGAAAATCCCTAAAACTGTATAATTATTTGGATTTCTCATGTTTTTTTATTCAAGTCAGTGATTCATTTATTAATATTACATTGTTTATTCCAGGAAACTTCCCACCACGAAAGTCTAAATGTTTAAAATAAACATCTGGTAGACAAATACCCAATCCTTTATTTATTTTATTTACCTGGCCTAAAAGCCAAATTTAAATGCTGTATTTTGACACTGAAACCAACGTATAAAATACCCTCCATGTGTGACTTTCTAACTGCAGAGTGTTGGTTGAAATAATCCCCATGTTAACAGACCAATGCTCAGGACATGGCCTCACTGTCCCTCACAGTATCACACTTTTCCCTTGGAGGAAAACTGTACACCAGGAAGATGTTGCCGGTTGCTTCCCAGTTTTCCCAGTGAGTAAATCTCCCTACACTGACTGGAAAAAAAGAGTCCTAAAATGTTGAGATTAGAATTAAGAGTTCAATTAGACAGGAGCAGCACCGCGCATGCGCACGCACGGTCTGCTCCCACGTGGGTGCAGAGGCGCCTCCATCACAGCGGCTTCCTGCGCCCGGAGGCAGACGCGTTTCCTCCAGGACTCCCGGGGAGGTTTGAGCGGCTTCTCTTTACTTCTCGTCCCAGACGAAGACCGACGCGGACCGCACGTAAGTTCAGCTGACTTGACTCACCCGCCTGCTGCTGACCCCGGTAGCTTGTAGCCGGTTAGCCACCGGAGGACTCGCTCGCGGAGCCGAGGCGACGGTGTGTCCTGCGTGTCCTCCATGGTGTCACTGCCGGGCTGTTTAATGCGAGCAGACACATCACCGTCACTGTTAGAGTGTGTGTGTGTGTGTGTGTGTGTGTGTGTGTGTGTGTGAGAGAGTGTGTGTGTGTGTGTGTGTGTGTGTGTGTGTGTGTGTGGTTATGGACTAACAGAAAGCTCCTGACCGCTCAGTGTGTGACCTGCACACAGTCATTGAGCCAATTGTCAGGAGGCTGTGTGTGTGTGTGTGTGTGTGAACGAGTGAGTGAGTGAGTGAGTGAGTGTGAGTGTGAGTGAGTGTGTGAACGAGTGAGTGAGTGAGTGAGTGAGTGTGAGTGTGAGTGAGTGTGTGAACGAGTGAGTGAGTGTGAGTGTGAGTGTGTGTGTGTGTGTGAGTGTGGTTATGGACTAACAGAAAGCTCCTGACCGCTCAGTGTGTGACCTGCACACAGTCATTGAGCCAATTGTCAGGAGGCTGTGTGTGTGTGTGTGTGTGTGTGTGTGTGTGTGTGTCTGTGTGTGTGTGTGTGTGTGTGTGTGTGTGTGTGTGTGTGAGAGTGAGTGAGTGAGTGAGTGAGTGAGTGTGTGTGTGTGTGTGTGTGTGTGTGTGTGAGTGTGGTTATGGACTAACAGAAAGCTCCTGACCGCTCAGTGTGTGACCTGCACACAGTCATTGAGCCAATTGTCAGGAGGCTGTGTGTGTGTGTGTGTGTGTGTGTGTGTGTGTGTTTTCAGAGTTTGGATGAGTTTAACTAGTAATGAATCAGCCATAACACCAGGACTGAAGTATGAGCCTCTTTTTTTATGTTTCGTAAGTTATTTTCTGAGTGCTAAATGAAAAAAACTGATTATTTATGAAGTACTTTCCATGTTTTGAGTACAAGGAGTATGTGAACTGAGACGAGCTTGATTTACCATGAGGTGACTGCAACATCTACACGTCGCCTCAACACATTTCCTTGGTTTGATGCAATCATCGTGCAGTCATTTGCACAGTGTCACCAGAGGCCTGCTATCTGAGTTTTGGTTTGTCTTGTCCTGAACTGATCAGGAGACAAAGGTCAGCCTCGGTGTGAAGATGAGAGAGCTCCTACTTATCATCGACCGTCAATACTGACCCCTGATTTAGTGATGCATTACTTGAGAATAAGCACTTAGTAAGATGTGGTAAGTCGGTGTCATCGACAGAGGACGCCTGCAACTGATTAATGGAGGTCTGTTAGTCTTTAAGCTGGATTTATTTCTCCGTCTCTCCGTCAGTCATGGCTGTGGTGAGGTTCTACAGTGATGGAGCCGTGAATGGGCGAGCCTTACAGAGGGCGGCCAAGCTCTGCCCGCAGCTGTCGGTCACCACTGAGCTGTGCTACAACGTGGAGCTGACAGGTGAGTGACGATACTGATGAGTTGAGATGCGGAGCCTGTGCACAAGCGAGGCAATCGTGAAGAAATGTGGGACCTGTGAGTGTGGCCTTCTGTCGTCTCCGTGTTTGCCATGTTGTCACCGTTTGCTCCCGCTCTCTCTCTGCTGCAGGCTGCCAGAGCCTCGCCGCCGAGCAGAAGGAGGTTCTCCTCTGGTTGTTTCGCCCTCCCCTGCAGGCAGCGCCGCTGTCTGAGAAACCGAACCTCTCAGAGGGCAGCGGGGAGAAACTGGTGGAGATCGGACCCAGGTACTACTGCACCCGCGCGGTCTGACGAATGACCTGCATCACATGCTGTGGCTCTTCCGTTGTCCTACAGTGGGCTTTATGTTCTTAAAAAGTAAATTCTGTAATATTTTAAAACTGATGAACTGAGTGGGACACTTGGAGCCCCACTAGCGCCCCCTAGCAGCTGCATTATTGTGATTTTTCTGTCTTATCTGTTGTGGGCCTATAATGTAAACTTTGGCATGAGGGTGGTGCTCGAGTAGTCCAAAATATTAAACGTTCATCTGTGATGTACAAGACATGTACATTTATGAATGGCAATTTTTGAGGCAAATATCAAGATCCAACAACAGAAAATGTCTTCAAAGTGTTTTTATATTTGTTGTTTTCAGGTTGAACTTCTCCACCGCCTGGTCCACTAACGCAGTGTCCATCTGCCACAGTGCCGGCCTCACTAACGTCACGCGGGTGGAGCTGTCCCGCAGGTTTCTAATCAAGGTTTGCACGCACGCACGCACACACACACACATAGAAAAATAATTTTCTAGAGCACAGCTGCAGGATTGGTTTTCACTTCGTGTTCCGGCCTCTGATGAGATCCGTCTCTCTCCCCTCCAGCCAAAGAACGGAGAGAGCGTGAACGGAGATGTAAAGAAGCTGATCGAGTGTCTGTATGACAGCATGACAGAATGTATTTATCAACATCCCATCACCTCCTTCTCCGTGGAAACCAAACCGCAGCCGGTGTTTGAGGTGGACATCCTGGGGAAAGGCCGTGCAGCCTTGGAGACGGCAAACGATGAGCTGGGTGAGACTTTCTAAACAATATCATACATTATTGGACTTTGTCTCTCAGCTTCAGCCTCTCTCCATGTTTTTACTCTTATTGTTCTTAATGTGCTGTAACCTTCCTCTCTTCTCTCTTTCTTCCTGACTCTTCTCAGTCTTGCAGCTGTCTGTGAGTACACTCAGTCTGCTGGTGGATGTAATAATGTCACATGATGCATGATATTGTTACTTAGCTGGTTAAAGTCACAGGGCAGCAATGATGCTGCTGATTATCCAACACGTGCATGCATGTGTTTAGTGTGTGTAATGTCATGTGTAAGCAAATTAAACCCAGTCTCCCTCTATTTATTGGAAAGTCAGATACCAAATTAGTTGATCTGATTAGTTTTAAGTCAAGATTTTATGTTTCCAGTTGACTTTTGCTCTCACAACAGAGACGATAAAAAAAAAGCTGAATTTGCTGTTGAGGACAGTGCAACTACGAACACAGAATTTAACCATTTGACTTTATACTACCCCAATTAGGCCTGCACGTGATGATCATTTACGTTATTAATTAATCTGACAAATATATGTATTCATTGTTATGTCTATAAAATGTTACAAAATGGGGAAAAATTCCCATTGCAATTTCCTAAAGCCCAAGGCAGTGACTTCCAATTGCTTGTTTTTGTTGGACAAACAGACGCAGAGATGTTGAGTTTACCACAACATAAGATAATGTAGTGTAATGTAAATCCTCACAAGTAGAACTTAGTACTTTTTGGCACACATTTGTGATTCGTTTTTTGTTTTGTTTTGTTTTTGTGAATCGACCTATCGAGTAATCAACTAATTGTCTGCACCAAAACTACGAGCGACTGGTTATTCCTCTCTTCATATGAACAGGTTTCAGACTGACACTGAGACAGTTTGTGGTGTGCGCGCTCACGTTCATCTGCTGCTTATTCACTTCTGCCTAGCTTCATTGATATTCACAAACTGCTCAAAATAGATGACAGTAATTTCAGAACATACTTTGTAGGCTTTCCAATGTTCAACTGGTGAATTGAGGAGTTAATTAAAAAATGGCCTATCTGGCATTTCTTGACACTGTAGCCACTTAATTCCCCCTAAGGATTGATTTCATTTTGCTATTTTGCATCCCCAGTCGAGTTAAACAGTGTGTTTAATAGAAAGGAGAGATTAATTAATTTTGCATGCTGGCCAGTGTTAAACGATTGCAAACTACTTTGGAGGTTGACATCTGCAGTGCTGTGTAAATTAACAGATTATACAAAACAAAACAAAAACCTGCACATGAAATATCGTTCCCTCTTTGTTGCTGGTTGCTTTTTGGTAGGAAAATCTTATAATGTGTGTTAATGCAGGTCTGGCCTTTGACTCCTGGGATCTCGACTACTACACATCGATGTTCCAGAGGATTAAAAGGAACCCCACCAGTGTGGAGTGTTTTGACCTGGCCCAGTCCAACAGGTGGGTATTTCAGATTAGCAGGACTGCTTTGTGCTGTGCGTGTTGTCGTTTTCGTTCCTGGGTGTTTTTATTCTCTAATGTTTTCTTTGTACCCCGGTGTCCCAGCGAGCACAGTCGTCACTGGTTCTTCCGGGGCCGGATGGAGATCGACGGGCAGGAGCAGAAGGAGACTCTCTTCAGTCTCATAATGGACACCCAGCGGCACAGCAACCAGAACAACATCATCAAGTTCTGCGACAACAGCAGGTAGGAGTGGAAACAGCTGTGTGTGTGTGTGTGTGTGTGTGTGTGTGTGTGTGTGTGTGTGTGTGTGTGTGTGTGTTCATGTTCATGCTGACTCAATGTATGTCTGTGTATGTGTGTCCAGTGGTATCAAAGGGATGGAGCTGGAGTGTGTTTACCCTAAAGATCCGTCCAAATCGAGCCCATATGAGACCCGGCCCTCACTAAGGCATGTCATCTTCACTGCAGAGACGCACAACTTCCCGACAGGTCAGGGCACACAAAACCTTGTGTTTCTTTCCAACTCGTGTCCTTTTTTTTTTTTTTTTTTCTTTCTTTTTGTTGTTTTCCAATTAATCAATATCAATCCCATCTGACCTCCAGGTGTAGCACCATTCAGTGGTGCCACCACAGGGACAGGAGGTCGGATCAGAGACGTCCAGAGTGCTGGACAGGGAGGCCACGTCATCGCCGGCACTGCAGGATACTGCTTCGGCAACCTGCACGTACCAGGTGTGCAAAAACCTTATGCTTCGCTTTCTTCACTTGAAATGTCAAATACTTCTTAAATCAATAATATGTCCATCGCTCCAGGTTACGTTCTCCCCTGGGAGTGTGAAGGAGAGGGCTGGGAGTATCCGTCCAGCTTTGCCACTCCGCTGCAGGTGGCAGTTGAGGCCAGTGATGGAGCTTCAGACTACGGCAACAAGTTTGGAGAACCTGTTCTGTCAGGTAGCACGCCTGAAGCACGCCTCACTTTAACAGTTCATTCTTTATTCGTTTATATGCTGATTAAATTCTCGTTTGATTGTTTAGTCTGTAAACTGTTCAAAAATGGTTCAAAAATGCCATTTTGCCAATTGATCAACCCACGGTGATGTCTTCAATTTGCTTGTTTTGTCCAAAACCTGAAGATATTCAAGCTACTGTACATAAAAAAAGCAGCAAATCCTCACGTTTGTGAAGCAGTCAGAATTGTTGCTTGAGAAATGACTAAAATTGTTAAATTGATTATCAAAATAATTCCCGATTAATTTTTCTGTCGATCGGTTGATGGACTGATCGTTGCATCTCTAGTTGCAACTAATAGATATTCATTATTGATTCATCAATTCATAATTTTTTTTAATTCAATAAGTTTTAGGTCAATCATGTAGTCTACAAATCTTTTCTTTTTTTTTTAAAAAAAGATTTCTTTAATATAACCAGAACCTGTGTGTTGAGATCTGTTCTTGTTCTAGTGTGATTAGTTCCAAAAAACATTAATTTAATTTAAAAAAGATATTGTTAGAATATAAAACAGAGAAAGTGAAATCAGCAAATCTTTGGGCGGTGTTTTGAACTTGATAAACCACAATTGATCAGTTATCATTTTTTATTAATGTATGTTCTGATATTAAACTGTTCCCTCCTCCAGGTTTTGCTCGTTCTTTCGGCATGAGGCTGGCTAGTGGAGAGCGGCGAGAGTGGATTAAGCCAATCATGTTCAGTGGTGGTCTCGGTTCTATTGAAGATACACACGTAAAGAAAGAAGAGGCAGCGCCTGGTAATGTTTTAACTCAATGTGTGTGGAATGTGCTTAATCAATGCAGAGTCTATATTTACACATATTGATCACTGACTTACAGTGTCCCTCTGCTCCTCTGCTGTACTTATCGATCAGGAATGGAAGTGGTGAAGATCGGAGGGCCGGTGTACAGAATCGGCGTTGGAGGAGGAGCGGCCTCCTCTGTGGAAGTACGGTCGCTACAGTAAATCACACTGAGACCGGCAGTGGCCTCACTTGGCGCACATGTTTCAGTGTATTTAAATACATTTTGGCTCGCAGGTGCAGGGGGACAACTCCAGCGACAGGGATCTGGGTGCAGTGCAGAGGGGAGATGCTGAGATGGAGCAGAAGATGAATCGCGCTCTCAGGGCGTGCCTGGAAAGAAGCGGCGGGAACCCAATCTGCAGTATACATGATCAGGGGGCGGGAGGAAACGGTACAAAAACATAGTCTTTTTCTTTCCGCAGTAGTGTAAAGCTTTGATGATGATACAAAAAATTTACATATTGAATCGTATTATCATCTTCAGGTAATGTGCTCAAGGAGCTCAGTGAGCCAGCAGGTGCCGTGATTTACTGCAGTAGATTCAAGGTAACCAGCACATGAACATCGCTACAACACAGAGATTCTTCCATTTCTCATTTTATATTATATATATATATACACGTTTTGTATCACTCTTAATGCTTTCCTCTTCTCTCTGTCTTTGTTTTATAGAAAGGTGACCCCACACTGAGTGTGCTGGAGCTATGGGGGGCAGAGTATCAGGAGAGCAATGCTCTGCTGCTCCGTCCATCAGACAGGTCCTTCCTGGAGAGAGTGTGTCAGAGGGAGAAGTGCCCCGTTGACTTTGTGGGGAATATCACTGGAGACGGCAAGGCACGTTTCAGCCCGGATCAAGTGGATAAATGCTCATCCACTGCACTAATCACTCCGCTTTAATAATCAGTGGTTATTGGCTGGGTCATACTGCTAAACCAGCTCAAGTATCACACTAAAATGTATTCACTGTGTTTATTTCAATTCTTAATTTCTCCCACAGATTGTGCTGGTGGATGATGAGGCAGGCAGTGCCGATCAAGCAGACAGGGGACACCGTCCTGTCGACCTGCAGCTGGAGTGGGTTCTGGGGAAGATGCCGCAGAAAGAGTTTAAGATGGAGCGTCTGGCCCCGACCCATCAGCCACTGGCTCTTCCTACGGGGCTGACAGTCAAAGATGCACTGGACAGAGTTTTGCGTTTGCCTGCAGTGGCGTCCAAACGATACCTGACCAACAAGGTGTGTGTTGCGTCCCTGTCTCGCAGCCTCCCTGTCTTTGGAAGTACATTTGTGGAGACACTTACTGACTCTCCGCATCTTAACTCCCTCCCTCCCCCTCTCTCAGGTGGACCGGTCTGTGACTGGGTTAGTTGCCCAGCAACAATGCGTCGGCCCTCTTCACACCCCATTGGCTGACGTGGCTGTTGTTGCTCTGTCACCGTTCAGCCTAGAGGGGGCAGCTACTGCCATCGGGGAGCAGCCAATTAAAGGCCTGGTCTGTCCTGCAGCGGGGGCTCGCATGGCCGTTGGAGAGGCTCTGACCAATTTGGTGTTTGCCAGAGTCACAGCTCTGAAGGTGAGCGGATGATTAAGAGTACGAGGGAAACAGATGGATAGAGCATACTTTTGTCCCTACTTAATGAAAAAAGAACTCTGAAAATGGCACAGATTACATAGGATTTGTTTTTTCCTTTTAAAATGTCCAGGTTTTTGCTAAATCTCGTGTGTCGTGTGTTTCAGGATGTGAAGTGTAGCGGTAACTGGATGTGGGCTGCCAAGCTGCCCGGTGAGGGAGCCTCTCTGTGGGAGGCCTGCAAAGCCATGTGTAAGGTCATGGGTCAGCTGGGAGTGGCCATCGATGGGGGAAAGGACTCTCTGAGTATGGCCGCTAGAGTCGGGAAGGAGACCGTCAAAGCTCCAGGTACTGTGTGTGTGTTTGTGTGTGTCTGTCTGTCTGTCTGTCTGCGTAAGTGTGTTTGTGTCTGTTAATTAAACTTGGATTTGCCGCTGCTTCTGTTTCAGGTGCTCTGGTTATTTCGTCATATGCTGTTTGTCCCGACATCACAGCCACCGTGACGCCCGATCTGGAGGATCCAGATGGCAAAGGTATTTTCACGCTCTGACACACACACACACATGCTAAAATCAGATTGCTCATAATCAGTTTATAGCATAAGTCTCAGTTTTGTTCTCAGTTTGTGATGCCAGAAATAGGACCTTTTAACACCAACACACATTGAGTAACACTGACCTTTTGTCCTCTGTCTGCAGGCGTGTTGTTGTGGGTTCCTCTCAGTCCAGGCCATCATCGCCTGGGAGGCTCTGCCCTGGCTCAGTGCTACAGCCAGCTGGGAGACTGCTCTCCTGACCTGGACCAGCCAGAACTATTGACCGCCTGCTTCAACACCACACAGTCACTCATACACGGTCAGCTTGCACTCGCAGCCACATAAGAGTAGAAAAAGTTTAGCCTCATTAATTGTGATTCAGTCCTTGAGCAAACTTTTCTTTAGCTTTATTTAATTTTCATTTAATTTATTCTCAGATTGTTAGGCCATGGCTTTGCATTGTGATACACAGCCACCTAGTGGTTTTACTGTGTACTTTCAGTTAATAATAAGCAGCAGGACCTGGTGGCTTTTATCTTTTCTGTTACATTTTATCCACTGCTGAGAGATGATGAAATGCAGTTGAAATAGCACAAGAACCTCTTACAAAGTTGTTAAAGATAACATTTTAAAGTGGATTGTCATTGAAAACTGTGAAAGATGGATGAGAAGAGACTTTTTTTCTGTTCTTTCAGATCGTCTGCTCAGTGCAGGACATGACATCAGCGACGGAGGCCTCATTTCATGCTTGCTGGAAATGGCGTTTGCGGGAAATCGTGGGATTGATGTTGAGTTGTCATCACAAGGAACTGGAGGTTAGTGAGCTGATGCGTCTCTTGGTTCAGTTTCCCCCTAATTCAGACATACAGGATACAAACTGTCTAGTCGTAATCATCAACTCATGCAGTGTTTTTGCTGCATCTCTGTCTGCACAGTCATGGAGCTTTTGTTCAGCGAGGAGCTGGGTTTGGTTCTGGAGGTTTCACAGCTTGATGCAGAAACAGTGTGTCAGAGATACAGCGACGCAGGCGTGCAGTGCCATCGTGTCGGCAGAACCTGCGCCTTCGGCCCAGAGGCTACGGTGAGACATCAACCTTAACTTGTATCTCAAGCGTTTTCATCTAATCTGCGATTGACCAATGTTTTTTTTTGTATTTCCTTCACTTGTCTTTCAGGTCAGTGTTCGTGTGGATGGACAAGAAGTACTGAGAGAGCTGCTGCCTAACCTCAGAACATTATGGGAGGACACCAGTTTCCAGCTGGAGCGCCTCCAGGCCAATGAGATTTGTGTCAAACAGGAAGAGGAAGGGCTAGCCAAGAGGACACAGCCGTATTTCAAACTGACCTTTGACCCCTCTGAAATGCCCAGCATCAGCCAGCTCAGTAAGACATAACAGGAGCTGTACCATTTACAGTGATTTAGTGTATTCCAACTAATCGTTATTTTCATTATGAAATAATCCTTCAATTATTCTTATTAATAACTGATTACTACATTAATCATATGGTCCATTAAATGTTATAATCGATGACATATGTCCTTCAGTTTGCCATCATCTTTGAGTAATTCTAGCAAGTAAATGCCTCTTATTTCTATTTGAATCCCTCTGATGTGTGTTATTCTCTCAGCTGCAGGGCCTCCTCGTGTAGCTGTGGTCAGGGAAGAGGGCAGTAATGGAGACCGAGAGATGTCTGTGTCTCTCTATATGGCTGGCTTTGAGGTAACCGTTCAGAGCTTTAATAACTGGACATATGTTGACCTAAGCTGTGTAGCTGGTGTGCTAAATCTTGTCAATATTTGTGTGTAGGTGTGGGATGTCACCATGCAGGACCTGTGCTCTGGCTCCTTAACTCTGGAGTCTTTCAAAGCAGTTGTGTTCGTCGGAGGATTCAGCTATGCAGACGTCCTGGGATCAGCTAAAGGCAAATAAACACCCATACGTACACACACACTCATAGACCACTTTGAATTCCAAATTCTTTTTGTTTAACGGCAGTCACACACATTTCCTTTATCATAGGTTGGGCTGCTACAGTTGCATATAATCCCAAGGCCAAGGCTGAGTTTGATCGCTTCCGGCGGCGGGACGACACACTGAGTCTGGGTGTGTGTAACGGCTGCCAGCTGCTCGCCCTGCTGGGCTGGGTGGGAGAGGGAGAGGATGGAGCAGGTAAGAGGAAAAGGCACAGAAAGCCATGGACATGCTGCCTAAAGAATACTAATAATAAGAAAAACAATACTATAGTAGTGAATTCAGACGATGTAACAGCAATAAATGAGCAAAGTCATCACAAAGGACACTCAGTTAACCTGAGTCTAAAAGGTTTCCTAATTCTTTCACAGACACTGAAGTGGTGTTGACCCATAATAAGTCTGGCAGGTTTGAGTCTCGGTTTGTCAGCGTTGGGATCCAGGAGTCCCCGTCCGTCTGGCTCAGAGGCATGGAGGGCTCAGCTCTGGGAGTCTGGGTTGCACATGGAGAAGGTACAGTACTATAGAGTCCTCACCTTGTCACAAAAGTTCGCAAACCTAGTGCTTGCAGTTTTGCTAAGAACATCAAACTCTGACCGACACCTGAATGGCCGTTAAGGACAGAAATGCAGTATTGAATCATTATTGAGAACAAAAACATCTGCTCAGTGTGAAACTTTGAACTTGCACAACAACGGCTCATTCTGCTGATTAATAAGTCACAGGTCGGCATGTTTTGTTATCGGCAGCTGTATTTCATATCGATTTTTCCCGCAAACCCCTTCCCTTCGCAGGTCTGATGCAATTCCGTAGTTCCCAGGCCCAGGACCAGATTATTTCTGGTGGGCTCGCCCCCCTCCGTTACCTTGACGACCAGGGTCATCCCACTGAAGAGTACCCTCTGAACCCTAACGGCTCCCCGCGGGGCATAGCAGGGCTCTGCTCCAGGGACGGGAGACACCTGGCCATGATGCCCCACCCCGAGCGCTGCACCCTGGGCTGGCAGTGGCCCTGGGCCCCGAGGGACTTCAGGCCTTCTCTCACACCTTCACCATGGCTACGCATGTTCAAGAACGCAGCTGCCTGGTGCAGCAACTCAGAGTGAGAATACTGTTTACATTTCTGGTGTTTGGATGTTTGTCAGCTGAAACTGTTGACTTTTCTCAGTTGTTACTCAGTTAACCTTTTTACTTCCTATGGTACTTGTATTTGGTCTTTTTGCATTATTAACAATATCTGCTGTAATACTTTATAATTCTGAGACGATTGTGGAGTGTTGTTGACATTGCATACATTCTATAGGTCTCATTCTGGCAATCACTGTATATTTTACAAAACTGTACCAATCAGGTCTGCTGACATTATCAGTGTTGCTCTGCTGAAGCCGTAGAAATGGAATTTGCTAATAAACAAAATAATAAAACAGAAGAAGCACGTGTAGTGTGTCATTTGATAAAGAAATGCCACCTCAGACAATAAATATTCTTTATTTTACATATTAAAAACATACAATCATACAATGTCAAGTATTTACATAGATATCCATATTACAGTGCTGACATGACAGCTTTTCTTGAGCTTACTTGAACAAAGTGAAAAAATCACTGCCCATTTTGGAGTATAAACGACACTGTGGCCAGTGTTGAAATGCTAAAAAATATCGATTATAATCAAAATATGAAGGATGAAATTGCAATTTAAGTCAATGTAATTTCCCTTGAAGTCAATAGACACTGAAGATTGATTAAATAGCTCCCACCCAAACACCTCAGGCCTTATGTACTTACAAAATAAGGATCTGTAACCACAGTTGAACCAGCACACTGCATGACATTGTATTTTAGATATCACTTTGGCATAGGCTTTGTTAGCACTTGACAAACAGGCCTGGAGTCTGTGTTCACAGAGAGGCCCTTTCTCAGAGGCTCAGATGCTGTCTAACATCTCGACTGTTGCATGCTGTGCTGTTGTCAATATTTTTGCATCCAGTAATCCAACTAGCTACAATCAGAAGAAAGAAATCCAATAGAAGTCCATGTCAAACAGCTTGTACTGACACTCCATCTAAAGTGAACTCCCCATCACTCCTTGTGAGGTTGTAGCATTTGCAGAGTGTCCTGCTCTCTCTGGCGCAATTTGCTGGTTGATGTTGATAACACAGATAAGGAGCAGGATGACCACCACCAGGTCATCCAGGACCCCCAGCAGTCCACAGAGGGAGGGGTCTGTCTCCAGGGGATTTGCTGATGAGGAGACGGGGGCCAGAGGAGGGGAGGAGATGGACAACATGGTCCCCACGCAGCACAGGGCCACCCTAATGAAAAACAGCCACACGAGTCCTCCAATGGTGCCCAGGCCACGGGCCAGTAACTGCAGGAGAAGGGGCGCGTCACACAGGTAGTCTGTTACCTGGAAGGGTCGGTAAAGGTCAGACATGATGTATGGTTGTACATGATAATACTAAAAAAAAAAAAAAAGTAGGGAGAATCAGGGGATTCAGCACATATGACTGTCACTCAAAAGTTCCTGTATTTAGTTGTATGCAAAGATAGAGTTTTAGATATTCTGTCTCCCTTATAAGTGTGTGACTCAAAAATGCAACTAGGTGTGTCAGTGCGAGGTGTGAACCAGATATCTCCACTGTCTGGAACTGGTGATTGTATAGTACAATAAATCCTTGGGGTTACATAAGTGGTATTCCTGTTACCAAACCTATTGTCTGAGGGAACGGTGGGCGTATTCTCATTTTTCCCATGATCTAATCTGAGGTTACATTCAAGGTTGTACAGTAAGAGAGAGGTGCACCGCCTCATGCTTTTACACACTCACCCACAGGTAAAGGGTGGGGAATAAAGAAAACTACTGTGGAAAGACTAGAAGAGGGTTGAGTGAAGGATGTGTGGGCTGTCTGATGTTATGTCTGAAGGTTAGACGGAGTACTGACCCTTCGAGGGGCTCCAGAGTAACGTTTGTTGTAGTCTGTGATTTCCCCGAGAACTTCCTTTGACTGACGGTCTGATCGACTCTCGTTGAATAGTTTACACAGCACACTGACCTGGAAAATCAGAAACATTTCACTCCATGTTCACACTCATTCTGAGCTGACTGTTTACACCGTGCTTTCATCTGGTCATGCATACTGTACCTTCTCTCTGCAGAGAGGGCAGCTGATTGCATCCAACCAAGACCCATGTCTCCAGTAGGCGATCAGACAGGGAGCTGCAGAATCAAACACATAAATCAACACTTTTTCATCAACATTTTAGACCATAATGCATCTCTAGTGTTGCCATCACATTTTTAAATTCTTGCTAAACTGTGATGAAACGCTGGCATGACAAGCATGTGATGGAGTTCCAGTATTTTGTCACTGATAACCGACAGAGGTGTTTGGTTGGTCAAGGATGGAAAAGGCTCGGGGTATAAAAGGCCGGGATTAGACACAAGTGTCAACAGTATGTTAAGGTTAAGGTGCCACACTCTTAACAGCCTTAAAATGTTTGTTTTTTTTTTTTTTAATTCTGATCGATTTCTGGTGACTAGTCACACTGCATCTTATATAACTGTACACATTTGAGAAGAATAATTTGAATAAAGCTGTCAGGTGAGAGTCAATGTTGGGAAACCATGGCAACAATTAATTATTTAAAACTGAACAGACTGGCTGAGGCTTGAGACACACGGCTGGAGCACACTGACGCTACACTGATCAGCCAGTGAATGCAGGATTGACATGAATGAATCAACAAAGACATAAAAACATGATGATGTGACAGGTGAGCAAGTGTGAGAGGGAATGAAAAATGAAATTATCCTGTCTCGTAGATGATGGAGTGAAGAAACGCATGAATGAAAGAAAGAACAAAACTCGTCTGCTCTGATACTTTATACAGAAAAATGATCAGTTTGTGGGATTGAGTGTGTGTTGAGTCTCGTACCACAGAACAAATGGCCGCAGTTCGTCTGGACCGGAAAGCGGGCCGTCTGCAGGCAGACTGGACAGTGCCAGTCTCGGTTTGTGGATGGACATGACTGAAGGGACGAGAGGAAAAGAGAGACAAAGGGAAAGAGAGGTGATAGGTGAAAAACAGGAGGATGGAAACAGGAAAAATGAAAAAGGTCCTTCCTTTTTCATTTTTCATTTTAAGAAAAATATGATGCAGAGAAATAGACAAATCTAAAAAATCTTAAAGCCAAATCTAGTATTCCAACACTGTGTCATCAAGTGTCTAAAGATCCGTCGCAACAGACATCATAATAGGTACACACTAAATGTTCGGGGACTTTTGATTAGGCCAAAGTCTGAAATGTAAACAGTGAGATTATTACCATTTGTTTGGCAGCAACTCTTTGCACCAGTCTGTGACCCTAATAAAAGCAATAATAATCATCACACAGGAGTGCCTTACAATAAAAATATTGTTTACTGCCTGTGTGTATCATCACTGTTGTGTTAAAAAAATATCTCTTTTATTTTAGAGAAATATCAACAGTTCAGGACTGAAGAACCTGCAAGACGTCATCTGTGCCGACTGTGTGTGAGTGTAACTCTTACCTTGTGGCAGCTCGTGTACGTTGATACTGACTGCTCGGGTGTGCACACCAGAGATGTGGATGACCCGGGGTGACTGTGACCTACTGGACCTTCAGAGGGGAGATAGTCCCGTCTGCAATGTGACACAACATGGCGACAATGATAAACAAGCCTTAAATACTGCATATCTGCTAGCTAGGGGGATGCTGACACAAAACTAACGATTTGTGAGATAAGGTTGACTATACTCCGCTATTTTTCTATTTGTGGATGACAGATGCTGATGCTCTGACTACAGCTGTTTGACAGATTAGCTGCTGCCATCCCATGGAGCTTGCCCCTAAGATTACCCTGCATTAATTTGCAATAATAATCTTTAGATGGAAAGTTAAAACTATCAATGTAAGAAATAATGTAATGTAAAGTAAAATAAATGCAATTGTATCTTTCATAAGGCAACTTAAACAGCATCACAATCTGGCTTTTATTATTAAATCATATTTACAGATATTACAGTGATCAGATGAAGAAAGTAAGTCAGTTACTAAAACAGATCATTAGGAAAGTGAATATATTTCACATGATCAAACGTTTTTTGTGGCTTGTTCTGGTATAAAACATGTTTAACTTCTTATTTTCTAGAGATCTTCGACAGAGTGATCAAAAAACAATGTTATATGACACTAGTTTAGTTTGTGACTTTGTACTTTTAAGCAACTACTTCTTAGAAGACAAACACAAACCTATCAATTATGCCAAATGTAATAAAACTATACTCACCTGACCGGAGAGCTGTGGAAGGGGTGCATGGTTGAGCTAGAGACAGCAGCTGACAGGTAGTCACTGTCTCCTAGAAGGAAGTGAAGTGCTGCCTGACAGCATCACTGAACGGAATACACTGGAGCTGCCTGTTA